>JACCGJ010004398.1:48779-68251 GCA_013407085.1 Atriophallophorus winterbourni
TTTCAACATTCTGCATACAGTGGATCATCCACTTGAACACCTGTTTCATCGGCAAGAAGCACGTGGTAGCAGATCGCATGGATATAAGTTAAGTATTCCACACTCCAGATCAAATTGTCGAAGGTTTTTCTTTGCTGTCAGAGTCTGTTTTCTATGGAACTCCCTGCCCCCACATATCATTGGCGCATCAACCCTGAACTTGTTCAAGGCTGAACTTGACAAGTATATGTTGACCAAACCCAACCTTGCACCTGAATACACGTGCTGACTTTCCATGTGTGTAAAACATTCGTGTTGTTTTCATGAATTCCCTATATTTTTAATCTGTGGTTATTGTAAATTATTTACTTTTTGGACCATTAAAACGTTGAATTACTTTGAATTGAATTGAATCTTGGTTCAACCATTGCGGATAACCTCTCGCTAGACACAGAGATTTATAAGCGGATTGGCAGAACAGCTGTCATTTTGTCCTGATTGAACTCTCGTCTTTGGGGTAACCGCAAGTTGACTGTAAAGACAAAATTAGGGTATACAGCGCGTGCGTACTAAATGCTTTGCTATACGGCAGTCAAACCCGGACCACTTACGCGAAAAATAAACAGAAGCTGAATGCTTTCCATCTACGAAACATCCGTCGTATCATGAAAATATCGTGGATGGACAGAGTGACTAATGCTGAAGTGCCCTCAAAAGCTGGTATACAGAGGATGTTCACCCTATTATGACAGCGCCTCTTGCGTTAGCTTGGTGATGTCTACAGAATGGAAAATGGTCGTAATCCGAAAGATCAACTCTATGGTGAGTTGCAATTAAGAGTTTGACCATTGGGAAGACCGCACTTCCGGTACAAAGACGTTTTCAAAAGAGATATGAAAGCTCTTGTCATTGACCTCGCGAGTTACGAAGAACTTGCTCTTGACCGCTCACATTAGAGGCATTGTGTAAAGCGTCGTCTGCAAGCTGGGAAGGAGTAGATACAGCTATAGTCTGCTGAACGCAGATGACTCTGCCGGCATGCAACTGACGCCCTACGCAGGCGCTACGGGAGCGATTGTTCCTCCCGAATCGGACGGATTAGTCAACAATAACATATGTGCTGTAAAGCTAGTTTGTTTCTGACGTATACTGTTCAAAAGAACAGATGACAACATTTATATTTTGCCGTCATTTATATTTATAATCAATATCTGTTATGTTCCATTGCCCACTACATAACATCAGGAATGCCGAAAAATTATCAATTTTAACGATTGAATTATCAAAGCAATACCAATCAATATTTGTTATCACCTTACAATTCGAAATAATTTTCACTGCGATTCGACGAGATAGTAAAGCAGACTATCACAAAATACAATTATACTTCAACATATGGTCCACAATTATTATCATTATTGTCATAATACAATGTTATTCAACAAACTAACGCATTTTTATCCAAACTGCTAAGAATTTTAAGGTCCTTAATACCCGACATTACATTGGACAGCCATTTCTAGTGGATGCAGAGAAGAATCGTTCGAAATTCGGCTGAGCACCTTAAAACGTCGAATCCTTGTCCAACGTTAATTAACGTTGTTCTCGGAGGGGAATTTAACTACGATTTCGGTGTGAGAACATAAATACTGTCCATCCAAACGGTGGATTAATGGTCAGCTAAATTCGAGGTCAGCTAGTTTGATTTGGTATTAATTTAACCGCAGGAGTATGTACAATGGACGAATCATCGTAGTAAGATTTTTCATGATTTATAGACGTGAAATGCATTAAAATATTGCGCATAATCTTGAAATTGAATAGGGGAAAATTGACAACTCTGATAGCGTTTTTTCTGATTGAGTGAGATGCATGTGAGATGAGTTTTACTGATTTACAGAAAACCACCGACTGGCAGAACGTAAGAACTGGAAATGGCGAATCTAAGACAACGAAAATCGCGAACATGTAATAATTAAAGATAAAATCTCCAGATGCGTCAGTAGATGGATAACGTCAGCTTATATTAAAAAAATATACAATTTGTCTAGGTCGATCAAACGAGCTGAGGGTAGTTTGGGTTTGAATCGCAACGGTTGGCACGGGATCGATTGAAAAAACATATCGAATTAACAGCATGGAGAGACACGTTCCTGTTAGTGTGGAGGTTACAAAATTTGCCAAGAGAATGATGGGTATGTGTTGCTATCTCTGTTACGTTTGTAATAAATGCGCTTGACCGACCTGCGTTATATTCAAAGTGATTCAAAGTGATTCAAAGTTGTATTGGTCTAACAAGCATTTAGCTTAACAATAACCATAGGATGGTAAATATAAAACACATTTGCATGCATCTCCTTCACACAAAACACCCCACGACCGGTTTCGTGCTGTTTGCACTCATCAGGTAAGGACAGTAGGATCAGGATCCGCGCACTTTTTACCATTCTTCCACTTTCAAGCGCATGCGGATCCTGATCCTACTGTCCCTACCTGATGAGTGCAACAGCACGAAACCGGTCGTGGGGTGTTTTGTGTGAAGGAGATGCATGCAAATGTGTTTTATATTTATGGTCATGGGTTTTAAACCCAGTCTACACGAGTGGGGGCTCATGTGATTGAACAGGTTGGTCGTACCAACCTTACCCAACAGTGGCATACAAGCGCAACTTGTTAACCATAGAATGGAATTATGAGTTATATACAATAAAAAAGAAGAAGAACGGGGAAACTCATGTGGTGTAAATCGTATCAAAATTTGGGTTTTCTCTCAAGTATTTGTCCAAATTAGCTTTAAAAATATCCAGGTTGTGGGTTGTGGGTTGTGTTGTGAGTTGTTGACCTCCTTCGGTGGATGTCGACCATGGATGTACATCACAAGCCAATGAATTTTCATGTTCTGCAGATTTTCGAATGACTAAACAGTCCGATTCGGGAGAAACAATCTCTCCCGCAGCGATTGCAACGATAGGCCAAACTCGAACGTTGGGCATCAGTTGCACACGACCTTTGTAAAGAATCAGGGCATTATTGTCAAGTTGGCGAGAAACGCGATGGTGGTGATGGATTCAGTGTCCTCGAAGCTTGTCTGGACAACGCAATGCCTTTAGAGCTGGTTAAGCAGTTTTGCCTTGATTTAACTGATTAAATTACAACATTTACAATATGGCCTTCAGCGGTGTGGCTTATTGCATGATTAATTCATACATGCGTTTGAACAGCGTGGTTCGTTATACGAACCAAAATAAACACTGTCTTTAAAGTCTAACTTTGTTTACCACTTGTCCACTGTTATAAGGCTCATTGAACCTAAACGTGATGACGAGAAACTATTAGAAACCAGTTGTAATGTGTAAGCGCGGAGGATGTGGGCAGCAGCTTACTTTGGTCATCCCTAATTGCATTGAGTGCTTGACAAGAAATCACTATGTGATTCTGTGTTAAGAAGAAATATGAAATACCGACTTTAGTGGTGTACACGAATTTTCAGCAATTGAATTATGTTATCAGAAAAATTAAGATGAAATGAAGTCTGTTAAATCACACAAGCCTACTCCAGGTAAAATGCCGCACGATGAAGACTGTACCTGGGCAGAAATACAGTCAGGCTGCCAAGGCTTGGATAGATATAGGAATGAAAATAGAAAATGAAGTTAGAAAAATGACGAAGAACACCCAAGATCAGTTATCAAATTGTCTGGCGAACCTTTAACTCTGAAACAGTCATCAATTGGTTAAACATAGATCGAGCCAGGTAAGGAACAATAGAGTTTATGATTTCATTAGTTCTTGAACAAGGAACAACTATTGGCTATGGTTGGAGGACAAACATTTGCAGACAACGAGAATCTTGTTTAGTGGATGCCCACTATCCGAAGAAATGATTTCGATCAGTGTGTTGCAATCACGGGAGTGACGATTGACAATAGTGTCTCAAATTAAATTCACGGAAACAGCTCAATCTTGAGACAACCTTAATACGTCTAGCTCGGCTGTACACTGCTTCGCATTGCATGCTATTCTTTAGACATCCACTAATCCATCGCCGGGGTCTTTTTCTTTGGTTGTCTATTCCAGTTGTTTTGATCCAAGGTTGTATGAGAATGGGATATCTTTGCCTATTTGCAACATTTTACACTTTCGGAATTTGAATGGAAGTTTGTTTCGCTCCGACCAGCTGTTCAATATATCCAAATCGCTTTGTAAGTGCAAACAGTCCACGCTTGACGTGATTCGCAAAGAGAACCATTTTGACTGTGACAAGTTTCGGAAGGTCGTTGATGTAGACTAAAAAGAGAATCGGGCCAAGTACCGAACCTTCTGAGACACCGCTAGTGGCTTCGATTTCCTCAGACATCACACAATCGATACGTACAGTTGCCTTGCGATCAAGAAGGTAACTTATCAGCCAGGTGAGAAGGCACCAATTATTACTAACATCGTGCAGCTTGCTTAGGAGTATAGAGTGGCCACCCGATCAAACGCCTTTGATATGTCCAAGTTACACGCATGCACGCAACAACCATCATCCACTGCCTGCTTAGAGTCGTCCATTGTCTCCAGTAGTTTAGTCAAGCAAGAACGAGACTTACGAAATCTATGTTGCTCTCTGGACAACAAGTTTTGGGCTTCGAGATGACTCACAATTCTTTAGCACATAATTCGCTCCATAACTTTTAAGGTCACTGGAAGGAGTGCAACAGGGCGGTAATTTGCTGGGTCAGAACGAGTTCCACCTTTGTAGATGGGTGTTATGATTCCTCTCCTCCAGTCAGTCGGTACAACACCTTCCCTCAAAGAGTGATAAAATAAATCACAAAGTGGTTCGCACAATTGATTGCCGCATAACTTTAGGATTGCAGTTGTGATTCCGTCAGCTCTCGGTGACTTACTGATATTTAACCTGCGTAGGTGGTGCTGAACTATCTCAGAATTGATGCATATATCGCATATAGTCTCTGGCACATTTGGTGCGGACAATTACGATGATTGTAATGCATCCTTGCGGGTGAAAACTCGTGAATAAAATCTAGCGAGAGCGTTAGTGGTTTCCAGCACAGAATCAGTTAGTCCGTTATCTGTCATGATCGGAAAAACACCGGGTTTCAGCTTCGCAGTGTTGTTGACAGTTCGATAAAGCAGTTTTGGATTTCGCTGCATTCTTGCTGCCAGATAAAGCTGGTGAAATTATTCTTCCTCTCGGATGAGATTTGTCACTTGATTCCGCAATTCGCGAAAGTTTGCCCAGGTTGAATCGGTTCTGGCGACCCTATGAATAGCCCATGCCAAATGTCATACTTATATTGCTACTCATGTTTGGTCTCAGTATAACCGTATGCAACTGTATGTCAATCTACACTTAAATTGACATTTTACCCAAAATGCATTTGTCACTCATATTTTCCCATTCTATTTCGTAGGTAGAATTACTTTCATCCGACCCCGAATCGTCTGGCTCAATATTCGAAAATGCGTTTTATTAGCACTTTATATTTTATATTAAATCCTAAATTTCGAGATTCGTCATTTCTTACAAATATATTGAAATATGATTGGTTTTGTTTTACTCTTGAACTAATTGCCATCATAACTTATTCTGGAGCCGAGTGAAACAGTATTTAGACCGCCATTTGAGGTTGATAACACTCGTCTAGCGACTGTTTGCTGAAACTGATCCTTGTGAACCACAGATACACACGCAGTGGGTTGAAATTTGGTCAGTACTTACATTTTTCACTAGTAGTTATTTCGAAATCATACCTCTCCTTGCTCCTCTTAGAACTCCGAATTATTTTAATTCTATGTCAATTAATATTTATTTTAATTTTGCCACGCGTGTTCTAATAATTGTCAAGGTCAACAGATTTTCGGGTCCAGTAAAACAAAGTTGTTACATGCTTGTAATCCTTGGCTCAATAAGTATATTCTGCTGCTCAATAGAATATGCGATTGTGCAACCACATTCGTAATTAGTTACCATAATCTAAGACAAGAGGAACGAATGCTACAGCTGAGCTTCCTCAATCCCTTTGAAAGATGCCTCCGAAGTGATGTGATTCATACATGAAGAATGTTGCATACTACACATCATCCAACAAAACATTTATTTCAATACCGTAGGTCGTATCTTACACGCAACCACTCAGCAACATTACAAATTCCCCATTTACGAATTGACGGTTGCATTTATTTTTATTCTTCCTTTAGAATGCACGCAATCAAACTCTTGTTACCACTATCCCCCGCTTCTTTGAAAACTCCGGTTTATTTCAATTCTATAGCATTGCATAGTTATTTACACTTTGAATTAAATCTGTAATCTTAACCGCAAGCTATTTCAGCTGAACCGTTCAGAAGTAGAAAACGAAATAACTGAAGTGTCAATGTATTATTGTGCTCACATCCCCATCCCTTACACACCACTACCGGTTTCAGACTGTTTGCCATCGTCAGTTGGAGACAGTGAGATGAGGTTCCGTAAGCCTTAAAACAGTGGAAAAGAGGTAAACAAAGTTAAATTTGTATGCCACCGAAATCACATCGTTATTCTGTATTTGGGTTCTTTGTAAGAACCCTATATAACAGTGACATCCAAATATAACTTTGTTTAACTGAAGTGTCATTCCAGGAATCGCACTTTGCTTATATTCAAGCATCACTGTTATTTCATAGTCACATTAACTAATGGACTGAAGTAAAGTGGGAATGAAAGTAATATTACTTCTAATGGTTCAAGGCTTGTGTTCATTCTTCTGTGTATATCTTACTCAAATTTGTTACTCCTCTGTTGTCGTTAAATAAACAACGGTTATTTTTTCATGGTTGAAATCTAGTTTGAAATTTAATATATTCAATGAAATCTTGGGCAATTCAAAATCAACCGGAAAATTTCATCGAAATGACATCATAATTTTATTTAGATTTTTATTAATTACTTCATTTTCATTTGTAGCAAGTTGATGAACTGTTACCTTAACTTATGTGATGTATGTATAAAGCTTCACTCCAAGAATCCGGCAGAAATATTGTATACCACTGTATTGTAGAGCATTTAATTAAAGTTTAATACGTAAAGGAAACAATAAAACAAACGGCACGCCATTTACGTCGTATTCCATTGTGAGTACCTACTATTGTTTCTCGAAGCTAGAATGCAGAATCCCGGAAAAAGTAGGAAGATGGAACGTTTTCAGTGATTTCATTTAATCAATAAATGGCTAGTATACACATTCATTTTCCTTTCGCTTGAAACAATAGAACTGCATTGCCACCAAGAACGAAGTAGATGAAATTTTCAGGCTGATGTGCCACATAGCTGAAAATGATGGAGGGAATGGTTAAAATTAGTTGATTGAATAATCTAAGGGCTTTGATTTCCACAAACACGAATTCATAACGATTTGCATGATCTACATCGAAGCATAGAAATCCGATTAATAAAAATGCATCCCATTTAAAGGGATTTTGTCATCTCACTATTAATACCATCTGTGGAATTTTGATATATCCCTGAAAGCAAACACTCATGCTTTGCTTAGAAACTATTCACCTAGGTCCAAAGTAAGTTATAGTCTGACGCTTCACAAAAATTCATGGGGATGATGCAATCTAGTGCGGTGAATAGACGTCTGTAATCTACTTTGCACGCGCGGCGAACAGCTATATCTATCGCGCAGAGTTATACCTGAAACAAGTGTAGAAAGTGTTTCTGATAAACAACTACGATGTTCACATATAGAATCACAATGTGATACTTGGCCAATGATACATACTCACATTCTCTTCACTTTAACACCACAACCGGTTTCTGACGGTTTGCCGTCATCAGGGTGAGATAGTAAGATCAAGTTCAGTAAGCATTGCAATAGTGGTAAACAGGTGAAAATGTTTCACCCGCATACAATTGTTAAATAGGGTTCTTGTGAAGACAAACGATACACAAATACAGAACCACAAATTCATTCAATGCACAGTGCTCAAAACGCGTAGAAATGACCAGTGCAGTGTTGTTTAATAGTGTGTAATTGAGCAGGATACGGGAGCTGAATTACACGCGTCGTTCATATTTTATACTGTCAGTTCATGAATTAGTGGTTTTATGTGGATTTGCAACAGCAGAAAGAAAGCAAAATATGGAAGTACAGAATTTTGAATGGCATATTATTATATTGTGATTTTATTGTTTTTTTTCTAACAATATCGAAAAATAATACGAAATGAAAACTGTAACCCGCTTTTGGCAATCAAGGTTGAAGATTCCAAGAAGAAACTGTTGCGTAGATGCGAATTTACCTGCCTAAATGACAAGAAATCTATCTTCATCTTTACGCTGTCGGTAACTGAATCTTCTTGTTATTTCCGTTCGTACAGGTTTAGCTTAGGAGAACCGTTGAATATAGTTTAAGAGTGGCAGGTAAGCAATAATAATTTCTACAAAATGTTATAGTTATTCGACTGAAGATGATAGAAATGGTAGAAATTACTGAACCTCTATAATTCCACCTAATGTCACATATAGTCGGCGATGAATTGCTGACTAGTTACTGTTAAATTGCTTTGCAACGAATGTTGCCTTAACTTCCGAATGAACTACTGGACGGTAGATGCGATAACATTAGTTTCGGGAGGCGCTTTCCATAGGAAGCAGGTAGGCAACTGAATGAACGTACTGGAGACATCAGAGCCGAGAATGAGGAATTTATAAAGGTGCTGATTAGCTAAATGTGCGTCACGAATAGCGATACTCGAATAAGTGTTTGAGCTGATGGCTTAGAGTTCGTAATAAATTATACTTAATATTACAGAGAGAAAGTTCATGTCTTTGATTGGTTTATGATTTGAGTCGGTCTTTTCAGAACTGATTTTCCTGAATGCTTTCTAATTTTCGTTAAGTTAAAGACTCACTGACCAACGTGCGTAGCAATAATAAATGCTTTGCAAAGACTGGAAACTGATAAAATTCAACGGGTAGATCATATTCTACTTCTTTCTATATTATTTTTCTAACTATATTTCCAACACGAAGTCGCATTTTAACGTTAAACTGAAAGGATTGTTAATTCATTCAAATGGTCTGTCCTGATATCATGTTTATTTGGGGGATGTATTTCCTACGCAGGTCAGGACTCTGCTTGTCTGTCATGTGAGCATTTGGCCTGCGCATAAATGGGCGATTCACTAAACCGTATTACGAAAATCATTTCTTTAAAATTTTAACAGTTAGTAAAGCGAAACTTTGGGGTATAGATATCATTTATTCACATTTAATCTTCAAACCCTTGACCTTTGTTACTATATAAGGAACGAGTTGTGCAAATTGAATTTCAATGTTGCTCCACAATTCCAAAGTTTTCACAAATATCTGATTCCTAGATTATTGCATAGATGTGGAATAAGGTGGCTTTATTCTAAAATTTCTTCGGTTTGATTGTGCTCAAACAAACCTTTGTCGTCAACCATCGTTTATGTCGGCACTAACCTTCAACTTCAAGAACTAGTGAAACTCACTGGGCGTAGGTTGAATTGGATACTTGAATACGTGTGAGCATGTCAGCAAAAGTATGCTTTTATGACATTGCACTCATTCTTCTGTCAAATCTGCCTAATTATATGCAACCTGAAATAGATTATGACAAGTATGCATGTGATGTGATTCTGAAGCTACTAATAACTACAAGGCGCAAAAAGTTTATGAGAATTTGATTGTAGAGGGAAAAGTAGAGACTCTATATTTTGCTACATCTATATCATATTTATACCATTATTTATCAGCGAATCAGAATAATTTTAATGCGTTCTATGAAATTGCTTACCTAACTACCAAGTTGAAAGTATTATATACCTGTCGTGAACCCGCTTTTCACAATGGTTAAAACCATTTGTCACATTATCAAATTTAGATAATCAGGAAAAGATCCCGATATCTGGATTAGCAGTAGTTGGTAGAATAAAGTGCCCGAAAGCTAAGAAAAAGTTGTATTTGGTGGTCATACAAGTGTATTGTGATCTATATTTAAAACTTTGAATACAAATTGTTGTGGACCTCCACAGATCGAAGTTGACCATGGATGGGGATCACAATCACATGAATTTTTTAAGGATCCACAACTTTTCGAATGACTAAATAACAACAATTTCTGCCGCAGCGCTTGCAATGATAGGCAGAACTCGATCGTTGGCCGTCAGTCAGACCCATTATTATACGCTGTTGGTGCCCCATACCCGCCTAAATTGTATATAAAGTATTTTTATTCTGTTCAAGTAAGTTTTAATGCCATTTAGACCATTAAAAGCCTTGAATTAACTTGAGATATCAAGATACACTATCTGAATTTTTGTTTATTAGGGTTCCTAATGGAAACCCTACATCTGAATGAATTGTACAGAAATACATCTTGCGATAAAGTTTGTCTCCCGTTACAGAAATTTGCTTTTCAAAGTGTGAATGTCAAAACTAAATCTACATGATTTCCCCCAACGAAATATACAAAGTGAACTCTTATTTGCATTCAAAATTATGCAAAATGAAAATCATCCCCTAAAACACTAACTAATGCCTAATGACCTTATTCAAACACGAAAACACTCGAAGGATTTAAGCATTCCGCATTCTCGATTGGATATTCGTTTCAATTATTTCTTGGTCAAAATTTATTTAACTTGGAACCTCTTCCCTGAAGAAATCTTACGTTCGATATACCTTGTCATCCTGTGGTTATTGATAAGCTTACAGCTTTTCCTACCATGAAACTTTCTGAGTTCTGATTTCTGAATATTAGCGCCAATATGCACTAGACGACTGACTCTACATTCCACCATACGCTGAAAAACGTTTTGGCTTTGCTCGGTTTGTGGTCGGACAGATTTTCATCAAGTTTGTATATATAAATTTTACCACTTTTCAAATTCAACGATTTGAGCCTGTTACGCTCGAATTTCTTCACAAAGGTCAATTTATTGCGATTTCATTGGTAGCCTGATCGAACGCTGGTTCACCTTTTGGACTGGACAGGTAATTTCAAAGCATCGATATAAGATTCACTCTCATTAAGATTTGGATAATCTTAAGAAATTTATGGGGTAAAATTCATCAGTCTTTATGCAAATGTACGTAAGTGATAAGTTCCAGTTCTTCTTGGTAAGATCACTTTTACTGAGATTAAAACCTGGGGAACATTGATAAATGCCTAGAGGGTCTGAATCAATGTGGTTCATCGTGCAGCTTTTTGGTTTTGACCACAGCTCATCAAAAATAAACCGGCTTATACGGTTTGTCAAATACGGTAAGTTGACTAGTGAAGAGTGTTCATCCACGACAGACTCGGCGGAATAGCAGAGCAGCGACAAAAATCCGACGAGACTCATCGCAATACGGAAGAATTGTAAGAGCACGCTCCAAATGACAACCTGTCTCAAATCAGAAACACTTGAGGGAGTTCATGAGCTATGTGATTCCGTGTTGGCCTCATGTAGTGCGGGCTGGAATGTTGACGGTTGGCAAGACAACGCGCTGACAAATCAGATGATAGTTTGAGCGGGCGCGGAAGTTGGATGACTTTTATTATCGAAAGCCATTCGTAAATAATTAATCTGATTTGTATGTGAGTCTTTATCCGCTGTGCATTAAAATTCGGCGTTCTCATGCACTGTAGGTTTCGGGGTTGAAAGTGGACTTTGGAGTGACAGCGTAACAGGCGTTCTGATCAGAACTGAATGTTCACCCCGTTTGAAAGTGTTGTACGTTAATGAATCCCGAGGGAATGAGAGACACTATTTCTGCTGACAGTAGTCTGTTTGCTGTAAATTCCGCTCTTGGTGGGTCATAAAATCAACAGCAAAAGCAATACTGGAGAACCCAAGGATACAATAATATCGAACACCTCAAACAACGCTCGAATGAAATTACAATTTTATCCAAAGATTAGATTTTTATTATTATTGTTAGTTCAGGCGTTCACAATTTCCTACATATTTCAACGCTAATTTGGGATTTCAAATTTTGAATCCTAAGATAAACCAAAGTAAAAAAAAATTATCGCGCTAAACAATAAAATGAACGAACGCGCACGATATAAAAGATTATATTCCAGCTCTGTGTGAATTTCCATTAAAAACCCGCTTATGGGTTTTGTAATGTCGGCACTCGTTCCGTAGTGTTAATACGATCAAAATCCTCAGGGTTTGTACCAAAGTAGAAATATTAAAATTTTGGAATTTTAAAGTAACCGTTTCAAAATAATTCAAGGTAATTCAAGGTTTTTAATGGTCTAAAAAGCATTAAGCTTAACAACAACCATAGGATGGTAAAAATTGAAATTTAAGTGTATAAACAATATAAGAACTTAGATTAGACAGTATATAATAGTTCTGGAAACGAAGAATGCAATAAAAATTCGTCTTATTTCGTTTTAAAGTCATGCAAGTTAGTGGCGTGAGCAACGGTTGAAGTTAAACTGTTCCAAGTAAAACAATACATCTATAAGCATTTATCCCTCTCTGAAACATTTACCAGTCTTTTTTACTTATTGCTAGCTCACCTTCTTTGAAATGCTCTTCCTGAAACTATGATTTACTATAAACGGTGTCGAGACATTATTCAAAATTTTGATACATTTTTGTTGCATACAACTTGACTTTGCCAGTTTAATAACCAAAGTTGACCAATATCACGGTGAATCTCATTGCTTATTATCTTCAGAAATTCGTGATGTTTAAATCTTAAAACTCCGCAGTCAGAATCAATCAGTTTAAAAACCCGGAGGAAGTCGAGGTCTATGAACTAATCTTCCGAGAGTCAATACTGACAGTCGCATTGCGCATGGTTTGTTATGTGTTCGTTGAACTTTAAAAAAAAACCAAAACAGATTCTGCGCGAATGATTACTTCCGGTAAAGTGTTACAAGTGAAACAGTTTCTATCCGCGAAAAATCACTGTGGGTATGAAATTAAAAATGTGGGATTGTCAAGGGCTCTTAATGTCCTAAACCTTGACGTGTGTAGTGCCACAAAATTGCATGACCAAACTTCAATTAGCTAAGATAGAAGAGCGGGATCAAGACTAATCAATACACCATTCTGTATACGGTGGGAAACCCATGATTGTTAACTTTGTGCTGTTTCGACTAACGCCCGCTAACCGATAAGTCTGTTTGCCTAATTCGTGTGGTAATTAAGATACACTTGCAATAATGTTTTTCTGTTCGCCACATTCATCTTGTTGAACGTATTCTTGTTAACCACCGTTAGTTTAACTGCCTCAACGCGAAGTCCTTCCGTATAAGGTTTCACCTCCGCTCTATCACTTCCGCGTTACCAAGATCCACGCTGGGACCTGTGTCCAACACGTGGTGTGATGGCTGAATTTCGGATAAATGATTGCGCGGATGCTTCCCGATATGATATCCACGTTCTCTTATGGTACTACTGAGTTCTCTGCAAGTTTGCCGGATATATACTCCCGAGATACCCGTGCAGTTGATTTTGCTTATGAAATTCGAGCCGCCCAAAGGTGACATATCCTTGAGATGTGTCTATTAGGATTGAAGCGTTCTGCTTCTTTTCTAGTTTTCGGAAGTGTTTTTGACATACGGTATATAAAACCGTAGCTCGCCAAGATTGTTTTCGGTTCAATTGACAAAAAATACAAATTTGAGGGTATCCACGAGTTACAAGTCGATGACTATGAACTTGATGATATTCGTTACCATCCGTACCATTACCGCAGTTTCGTTCAAGCTTAAAGAACCGCGATTTCTCTGTTGATTAAAATACCGCTTAGGATGTGGAACTGTTTTGATAAGCTTACGATAAACCGTTTCTTATCTTTCGGTTGCCATCTTTCGCAATACAGTTTTAAAGCAGTAATGTACATTACGTGGACTCGATTGCCATTTTTACTTGGATTTTCGGGTTTTAGGTTAATAAGGAAAGTATGGAAATGCAAATAAAATGCTCACTGGTTTGCATACTCTACCCTTTGAGCAGCGATTGACTAGAATTGGATTTTGTTCCCTCGAACGAACACGCATCCGAGCTTACATAATCCTGAAATAGAGAATAATCCACACGAGGTCCCACCCACTCAGACACCTTATTACAATTGGTTCCAACCTCCCAACCCGAAATCACAACCTGACCCTTCAAATCCCAAAATTCCCGATTAAACTGTCACCGCAACGATTACGCAGTCCGTGTATGTTTATTGAACAGCCTACCGTCAGAAAATGTTTCCACATCAAACGAAATGATATTCAAACAAACGTTACGATCTTGTATGTTGAATAATACTATGTTGACTCCAGTTTACTGAAATCCCATACTGATTCCTTTTTACAGGATTACTTGACTGGTAGATTTATAAGGGTTAGAGTTGATGGGGCACTATCAAGCCCAGTAGAAGTTACAAGTGGCGTACCTCAAGGCTCAGTCTTGGGGCCAATACTCTTTCTCGTGTAAGCGAATGATATGCCCGAAATCGTACGCAGAAAAATTATTTTATTTGCGGATGACATCAAAGTCTGGACTAGCGTACGCACCATAGAAGATTGCCAAATTCTCCAAAAAGATCTAGAAGCACTTCATAATTGGTCCTTGCGGAACTGCTTATCATTCAACATCCAAAAATGTAAAATGTTGAACGTCGGTAAATCATTCGAATTCACATACTCTCTGGGATCTCAGCAACTTTCATGGGGTACTGAAGAGAAAGAACTGGGCGTGTGGATTAGCAGTAACCTGAAGTCTTCACGACACTGTTCTGTTGTATACAAAAAGTCCTGCCAAATCTTAGCATTGCTCAGAAGGATCTTTGGTCGTTTCTCAAAGCAGATACTCCCACGTATAATTAACACCTATATCAGACCAACAATGGAGTATGCTGTTCAAGCATGGTCCCCATGGTTACAAAAGGACATGACCTTGCTGCAACGGGTATACCACCGCGCTACAAAACTGGTGACCGGGCTATACAACAGGCCATACGAGGAGCGGATTGCAACGCTAAACCTCTTTGACTTTTCGTACCGTCGTCTCAGGGGTGACTTGATCCTGCTTTTCAACATTCTGCATACAGTGGATCACCCACTTGAACACCTGTTTCATCGGCAAGAAGCACGTGGTAGCAGATCGCATGGATACAAGTTAATTATTCCACACTCCAGATCAAATTGTCGAAGGTTTTTCTTTGCTGTCAGAGTCTGTTTTCTATGGAACTCCCTGCCCCCACATATCATTTGCGCAACAAGCCTGAACATGTTCAAGGCTGAACTTGACAAGTATATGTTGACCAAACCCAACCTTGCACCTGAATACACATGCTGACTTTCCATGTGTATAAAACATTTGTGTTGTTTTTTATGAATTCCCTATATTTTTAATCTGTGGTTACTGTAAAGTATTTGCTTTTTAGACCATTAAATTTTGAATTACTTTGAACTTTGAATTACATACATACTTTGAAAAGCAATTATTCCAAAAGATATATTTCCGGTCGAGATTTCTTCCCTCCATGCCACAATTCGAATTATGTTTGATCCTTCTTTGAAGCACATAGACGCAAACATTAAAGGAACGATGTGTTTAACTTTCATACATATATTCGCTGGTATTGTAAAGCTGTTTGCTATTTTCCACCATAAATCTTGAATCTTGCTTGTAAACTGCTACATTTCTTGATAAGGAATGTTTCATCGACATAGTGGTAACATATCTTTGATTTTTAAGTTTCTTTTCAGCGCTTTCTCTCAACAATATTCCAAGAAAATATTTTCTGGCACTGGGGAAATAGGTGAACCCATTGCTAAACCTTGCTTTCGTCTGCATTGCTGAAACTTAACAGAAATGTAAGACACGAACGGAAGCTGAATGCTTTCCATCTACGAAGCATCCGTCGTATCTTGAACATATCGTGGATGGACAGAGTGACTAATGCTGAAGTGCTTTTAAAAGCTGGTCTACAGAGCATGTTCACTCTATTGCGACAGCGCCGCCTGCGCTGGCTTGGTCATGTCTATAGAATGGAAAATGGGCGTATTCCGAAAGATATACTCTACGGTGAGTTGCAATTAGGAAGTCGACCATTGGACAGACCGCAGTTGCGGTACAAAGATTTTTGCAAAAGAGATATGAAAGCTCTTGACATTGACCCCACAAGCTGGGAAGAACTTGCTCTTGACCGCTCACTTTGGAGGCATTGTGTAAAGCGTCGACTGCAAGCCGGGGAGGAGCAAATACAGCTCCTGGCTTCTGAACGCAGATCACGCCGCCGGCGTGCAACTGATGCAATACAACAGAGTTCTGACTATCGTTGCAAGCGCTGCGGGAGAGATTGTTCCTCCCGAATCGGACTGTTTAGTCATTCAAAAAGTTGCAAAACATGAAATTCATGCGATGATGATAGTACTACATGGGCGACCTCGACCGAAGGAGGCCAACAACATAAGTATATGCGAGCTAAAACGCGATATTACCAATACCTCAGCGAACAAGCACATCTTTAAACAAAGTTTACGAAACCTTATGTTGAGAACTACTGCGTTGGCCCCTACATATTGATGTCTATATTTTTTAACGCACGGAACTACCGTCCATCCAAAGATTCTTTTCCCTCAGTCTGTGTCGCCATTGTGGATTATTTTTGCTCTACCTATGAAGAACATGGATATGATCATACAAGTAACGATTTTTTAATTTTTATACGTTTTTAATCCTATGGTCTGTTACGCATTTGGCTTTTTTTAACAACCATAAATCTTGAAAACTTGAATACCTATTGAGAGATCATTTCTCTGACTTAAAAATTCATGAAGGCAGCTTCGTACCATTAATACATATATATATATATACCTAAATTTCGAACCTATTGTTAAATACTTTTCCAATCATAATTTTAAAATTTTGAACCCTTGTATTGAAGAAGCTTCTGTTTCGTAAGCGAAACCCTAACGCGAATCTGCTGTAATCGATTCATTGCAAACTTTCTTGTCACTGGGATTTTTTGTATTAAACATAATCAAATAAATTAGAAATCTACAACTTCGAACACAATTTAATAGAATTAATTAGTTCATAATGTATGATGCTGCGCGCATCGCCTCAACTTGCACTCCCCAACCAGTTTCTGCCTGTTTGCAATCAGCAAATGTAAAAAGTAAGATCAGGATCAGTTAGACAAGATCAGAAACTATACCCACATTAAAATGGGATATTAACTAAGTATCATGTTTTTAAAATACAGAATTCTGGAGTGATTCCCGGTCAAGCTAATACAGTGTTTCTATATGGTCAATAATACGCTTTAACCACATTCCCCTAATTCACACACTGCAAACGCTTTCTATTCGATTGTCAGCATCAGAGGGAGATGGTAAGATAAATTTTAGTGCACTTTGAAGCAGAGTAACAGCGGAAAACAATTTCGTATGTTCAATACATATACATCATACTATTACTAACAATATAAAGATGTCTCCTGATTTCGGAATATATCAAACAAATTAATTTCAATACACTCACCAGCCAAAGTGCTTCCCAACCACACAATGCCAAATCCCACCGAATCTTCTGTCAAACTCCACCTTGACGTATTTTGCGATCTCCCGGTTATCGGAAAATCGTTCGCAAGCAGCCGCACAACACTCAACTGCGATACGTTGCTTTTGTTCAGACATCTCGGCACATTTCACCAAGGCTTTATCTGTCCCCTTGGCTTGCGTCATTTCTGGCATGAGTCTGGATCGCTCCTCGCCTGAACGAAGTCAAAGTAATAATAGATTCGTCGTCGTCGTTTCATTTGACTCGCGATGTTGCACGCACCCCGTCATCAATCGATCGACACACGGCGAGCCAGAAGACGCATTGTTCACATGCCACATGTGGCTAGCGATGCTGAGACGACTCGAAACCGATCGATAATTTTGAGCGTACACGCGGTGCGCAGTTAACGCGGCAGGTTGATAAGTTGGGATTTGGTTTATTTCTCGAAAATAGTAGTGGAAGTTTTATTAGCTATATGAATTGCAAGTTTCTGTATATTTTATTTTGTTTTACGAATTTTTGATCGGTATGCGCGGTTCGATTTTAAATCAGTTAGTTTTGACCAAACGGACCTATGCTGATTTCCGGTACGAAGTTTTATAAGTGATGGGATTTCACTCACTAGACAGGGTGCTATGTCTTTCCCGTTGATTTCAACTATTGTTCGTACCCGATTTACGCCTGGATATTGCCAAGGGATGTAGGTTGGTTACTTTTACCTAGATGCCACGCAATAATAGCGGTTGTGTTGCGGCTTATTTTTAAAATTCTCAACCAAGTTAAACCAAAAACTCAAAGTTCACCCGTCTAGAATAGGATAAACACAAAATGTTCTTGAAAATGACTTATTTTCACCCGAATTTGGAGATTGATTGAATGAGAACTGCATTTAATATCACATAGATCAATTATTTCTGGAATGTTCCAAATCAATAAATGTAGCGATAAGGGCTTTAAACGTTGTTCAAACTTCAAGTAATTAATCGGGTTGTTTTTATTGCTATGAGTAGTGTCCAAGTTCCAACCAATCAGCGATTTGGGCTGTGATTATCGGTTGGGAGCAGTGCCTTCTAACAATCGCATTAGATAGATAGCATATATGAGCGGCGCATATTTTCAAACATAAGACTCTAATTGGAGCAAGCTCAGCATTATTCGGTGCTGCTGCAGCATGGTTAGAAATTTATGAAGAATTTTCAATCGTGATAATTTCACGACAAAATCTCGCTTAAACTTACAACAATTCTGAACTTTTACATTGTACATTACAAATTCCCATACCAATCTCAATATGTCAAATTACTTAATTTTTATCTTTGATGGATATGAAATCCAGTTGATCTTTGAGCAGACGTTCGTATGTACTTATGTATGTATGTATGAATGAAAGCGCAAGTCTGATCCAGGCAAACTGCCGCAGCCATAGACTGCACGTGGATTAAAATACTGACAGGTTACCAAGACGTAGACAAATCACGCTTGCATAATAGATATTATAGGTCTTGATCTCGACCCCATGATTTACGAGGTATCTGCTCTGGACCATTTCATTCATAGCAGAATTGAAGGCATGCGTTTGATGAGAGCAAGTGTTGCTCATAACCACAAAGCACGTCATCACTGGCCTGAGGTTGCTAGGAAACAGAGTGTTGTGTACCGCCTAGGATGTGTTGAGAGATTCCACTCCTAAACTTGATTTTTGACGAGAGTAAAATTGTGAGGTGTAAATGATTGTAATATGCTTGGGACCGATTGTGTGTTCATAATACGAAGAGATTTGAGTGCAATCGGTTGGAGCAGGATTTGGATAACGTTTAACTTCTGACAGTAGCTTCGGCAGATCAAAGGAATAGTCAGAACAGGGAACATGACTAAGTAGCAGTCAACCCTCCACAACTAATTTGGCATTACCGCTAAACAGCCTATTGTACGCCTACGGTGTGTCACGCCTCGTAGACATG
>JACCGJ010004399.1:0-61330 GCA_013407085.1 Atriophallophorus winterbourni
GTTTAACGCGTAGACCACCCGTTTCTCAGTTCGACAATTCAAAACAATGATTCGAGTTTACTACGGTTCTATTAACAAGATTAATAGACAATACCAATGGACAAACCTCAACTGTACCGGGTTGTACAAATGATGTGAGCCAAAAATGCTCAAATGTTCCTAATAACACCAATAAATTCAGCCAATGCTGACAAGATAGACTGCCAAATTATAAATGCAAAGGGATGAAATGACCTTCAAAAATGTCTACCAAATACTAGACACCCAAATTGGTGTCAAAATCCATGTGCCCAAAATGGCAACCAAATTCAACAATGTCAGACAATTGCATAAATAATGAATTAAAACAAAAGGTACACCAAATATGTGAACAGATTTCCAATAAGACAATTACAAAAAGCAAGGTTTAACATCTTGATTATAAAGAAATAATAAACAAAACCAAATTCAAATCACAAAAATCAGTATTTTATAAAAGTCGGAAGTAGAAAGGAAAAAGAAGAATTTCAAAGCTACATGACACTTAACATGTCTCTTACCTGCTTACAAGGATCGCCAGAGCTCAAGGTTGGAAAGTTGAACGGAAATGTTTGACTTACCAATCACAAGTCACATTCGCTTGGTCAACATTCTGACGATTTTTTCTGGTTCTTCTCTGAAGATGGCGAGTCAAAATCCCTAAGAAAACATTGAGTAGCAGCGGATTAGGATGATTCGGCTGAGTAATTAATATACCCTAGATAAGCGGCTGGTAAACAATATGATCTCGGGAGCAAACGATTTCCTGCACTGATCATCAGAACAACTGTTCAAACGCGCGTCGAATCAAACTGTGTGGAGATGTTTGAGCTGAAAATACAGATCAATTTGTTGGTATTCAAATAATCTCGTTTCTTGTCTTCACAGTAGTGACCCCAATTCATGTAGTAATAACTTCATATTAAGCCTAATTTCTTTGTTCATATTTTTTTTATACTGAGAATATAATAGAAAGTTAAACTTAAGAGTATATAAAATCTGTAATACTATAGAGACTTACGTATTTCATAGGACACGACTTGTTAGTTGTCATTGAAAATATTTATTTGCCTGTCTTACTTTTTCCTCATATATTTTGTTAGAAAAAATAATTGGACAGTGTGTTTTACCAATAAAGATGAGGAACAGATGTAATAATTCTTGGATTTTTTCAAGCTGTGCTTGTTGACCATGTTTGTCAATCAAATGTTCACAAACATTTCGCCAGCGGGGGTTTTGTGTAATTGTAGGGGGTAAACAACACGATATACGGCGCAATGATGGACGTCTTTACTTCATAAAAACTCACGTTTAAATTTATTGAGGAAATTTTTCAAAGAAAATTATTTTCAGCAGGACTCAACCACGATCAAAACCGTGAAAACCTCCCACTCTGAATGTGGTCAACGTAGCCGAAACTCCAAAAAGGCGTATTAAGAACAGTGGAGCTACTACTCAAAGGAAGCAACATGGAAATGTTGCTGACTCACCCAAACTTGATCAAATTATCCAGGAATTAAACGGTTTGCATAAGCACTGCATGGTACTTCTTCGTCTATAAAAACTAGAACCCAAAATGTAATCGTTTTTAACCCGGCGGAGCCTTAAATTAGGAAATCAAAAGGTCGAAAAGATTTTGATCGCAGATGATTCAGCGATCTTATCCGGATGGTAGGTCTGAGGCCTTCTCCTCCCACGGAGCCAGTTCACCGTGTAGGTTGATGGAAGATGGATAACCGTCCTAGGCCAATCCTGGTAGAATTTAAATACCAGGCGGATCGGGAGGCGTTATGTCTAGGCCTGATTACATCGCCTAAACAACACTCGACAAGCTTCAGGTTAAGCCGGACAACCCCCCCTCTCGGATTAGACAAAACTCTTCCGCTTCAAATAGGAGAAATCTATGTTTGAGGACATCTGCTATCCGTAAGTCTGATGCAAATCGAGGCGCCAGTGGATCTGTTACGATCTTACCGAACAGCACATCGCCACGAGTCTTGCTGTCAGGATAAGACGACGTTGACGGGCTTATCGCAAATGAAAATGGGAGCAAAGCAGACGTCTCTAGTTGTTGTTTTTCGATGGATGCGACCTCAATCCCCCGACCAAGGTTCGTAACATCCTCGCAAGAGGCTGTTGAACCGGATACTCCTGCTTTAAGTAGCACACCATAAAACGTCAACTCGCTCGGGTGTTTCGATCGACGGCCAAGCAGCATTAGTTTTTAAAGCACGCAAAACCAGCGCCCCTGTGCTGTACGCTAATGTGTGCAGCTTAAGGAATATGTGAGCTGACCAGTCTCCTCGTGTGGCTGAGTTGCACCCCAGGGTTATCGCGCTTTCTGAGACCTGGCTGTCGGCGCTTGATGATGTGCGAATAAATATCAGCGAGCAGTATCTCGTCATTAGATGCGATAGACCTTGCGATAGGAGAGTCGGTGGCGTTGCACTCCTCCTAGAGTATGGCTTGCACAATACGGGAACGGGTATATCCCTAACCAGTGAAAACGTCCAAGTTGTTACGAGTATCATGACTTTCTACAAGTCATCGCTCGCAATTGCTTGTGTCTACTTCACACCCGGTGCAGCCCAGCAGGAGATTACACAGCTGATCGAGACGCTAGACAGGTTGTTTCAATCAGCTCTCGACTTACTCATCTTAAATGATTTCAACCTTTCAGAAATAAATTGGGCCGTTCCTGTAGGTTTAGTCGCCAAGCAATCCGAAACGTTCCTCGAATGGCTCCATGATCATGCATTGCGTCGGCATGTAAGTGATCCTGCGAGGTGTCGTATTGAATGCACTCCATCCACTCTTGAACTAGGATTGTCGTCTCAGCCTACCTACAAACGCTCGGCAAAAGCGATCGTGTAGTGATAAGCTTCGAGCGGTACTGTGTTTTCACAAACCTATTGCTCGCCCTAGACGCAATTTTAGGCTTGTAGACTGGGATTTTCAACTACAGACTTAAAAATCTTTCTTTCAGTTCTCTAACGATTTTAATGTAAGTGAAAACTGTGATAGAATTTGTAAGTATTCGATGTAGTAGCAAGACAAGCACACTCCACTGCAATTCGTGAAAAAGCATCATAGGCTGCCTTGGTGGACTTCCTATAGTTCATCGGTCTACCCGTAAATGTGTTCGTTTATGGCGGTAATATAAGCTATCTCTCACTTCTAGTTCTTGGGTCCGATACAAAACCGCTCGGAACGCTTGTGTCAAAATAAAGCGTTTGCTCAAACAGGAGTTTGAGATATCCTTAGCTAGGGATGCAAACTCCAATCCGAAAAGGTTTTAGAGCTACGCTCAATCGAAAGGCAAAACCAGGAAAAGCATTGGAGATTTGAATCTGGAGGACGGAAAAGTAGCCGATATCGACCTGTCTAAGGCGACTTCCTTCTCCAGGTACTTCAGTGGCGTTCAGAGACGTGATAATTCGTT
Source organism: Atriophallophorus winterbourni (assembly GCA_013407085.1). NCBI lineage: Eukaryota > Metazoa > Platyhelminthes > Trematoda > Plagiorchiida > Microphallidae > Atriophallophorus > Atriophallophorus winterbourni. The sequence continues at coordinate 3,461 of JACCGJ010004399.1, forward strand.
AAATGCACCGTCTAGCTCGTTTAATTTACTACCTGGTGCTCCTGCACTAGATGAGTTGTCGTTCATTGAATCCAAGTTGTATGAATCACTTGGTCATGTTCGCGTCAACAAATCTGAGGGACCAAAAGGTATCCACTCGATTGTGCTGAAGAATATCGCCGTAGTGCTTACAGAACCTTTATGCAAGCTCTTCAATTCAGGCTTAAACCTGGGAGTGGTTCCTAGTGAGTGGAAATAAGCCATAATCGTACCAATGCACAAGGGTGGTTGCAGGTCAACTCTTTGTAACTATAGACCTGTCAGCCTGACTCGAATGTATTTGAAAAACTGCTGCGTGACAAAATCTGTGAGCTTCTTTGTCGACATTCACTGTTGAGTGTAACTCAGCATGAATTTCTTAAGCGTAGATCCTGCCTAACTAACCTTCTTAGTTATCTCAATACTGCCACTAAAAGGATGGATCAAGAGAAGCCTGTCCAAGCCCTCTACCTAGACTTCAGCAAGGCTTTCGATTCCGTAAATCAGCGCCTTCTAGAGATTGAGCTAGGAGCAAAAGGCATACGGGGTAGTCTACTTGCATGTATAAAGGACTTTCTTACAGGTAGGACATTCTGAAATAGGGTAGGATCTACGCTATCGAATCAAACCGACGTGATCAGTGGTGTACCCCAAGGTTCGGTACTTGGTCCTCTTATATTCCTGATTTTCATCGATGACTTTTCCTCTGCATTGAAGTGCCCATGCTTCATTTTCGCGGATGATGTGAAAATCAACGGATCAACGGATGAGGGTACCTTGATGCACGACTGGTCATACCAGTGGAACCTCCCACTGAACCTTCATAAGGGGCATCTTTTGTCAGTACTGGTTGATAAAATTTCAGTTCATGTGTCAGGTGGTCTCTGATAAACAAACTACCCTTCAACTTTCAAAAATGTGCAAGGTGTTAAACATTGATAAGACCGTGAACTACAACTACACTTTCGGGTCCCACCAACTCGTCTGGACAACTGAAGAGAAGGATTTAGGTGTTTGGACCAGTTCAAGTCTGAAGACTTCACTGCAGTGCAAAGCGGTATTCAAAAAGGCGTCACAAGTAATGGCGTTATCAAAACGAATTTTCGGCATATTCTCGAATTAGTCAGTAGCCCGTATCATGAACACCTATCTGAGACCTGCGATGGAGTACGCTGTTCAGGCTTGGTCACCCTAGATTCAGAAAGACATCAATCTTCTGCAGCGTATTTACCACCGAACCACAAAGCTTGTACCAAGACTAGCTGCTAGACCATATGCAGAACGTTTGAGGAGTCTCAATCTTTTAGACTTTCGCTGTCGTCGACTAAGAGATGACCTGATACTGATGTACAACATTATGCATGTCCCTAACCATCCCTTGTCCAACCTTTTTACACGGTCGCCACTCCGTGCAGTCGGAAAATGAACTAACAGTGCTTATTATCAATTCAAGACTGAACTGTAGAAGATATGAGTATGCTGTACGTGTAAGATTCACATTGAACACTCTCCCCTCCATTGTTACACACTCAGCCAACCTGGATATTTTTAAAGCTAATTTGGACAAATACTTGAGAGAAAACCGAAATTTTGATACGATTTACGCTACATGAGTTTCCCTGTTCTTTTTCTTTTTATTGTATATAACTCATAACTCCATCCTATGGTTATTGTTAAGCTAAATGCTTTTTAGACCATTACAACTTTGAATCACTTTGAACTTTGAACTTTGAAAGCTCTCACCGTTAACGACACACAGCGTGTTAAGGATTTGGCAGTACTAGTTAGGACTGACTTCAAACGGGAGGACCAATGCGCTGCTGCAGCTAAATGTGCTCGTAAGCTGCTCTTTCGGCTGAGATCCGTGTTATCCAGCAAAAGACCCGATGTAATCCTGCCCTTTACAAGGCATCAGTTCGGCCGCATTTAGAATATTGTGTCCAGGGGTGATGCCCTTACTACAACAAGGAAATCGTTCGGCTCGAAATTGTATAGCGTCTCGCAACTCGCATGATTGAGGGTCAGCGAGGGAAACCTTACGCTGCACGCCTGAAGTCCCTGAAACTTTACTCACTTACGCGCCGTCGTTTGAGAGCTGACTTAACTAAAACCTTCAAGATCTTGAAGGGGCTAAGTGGCGTTATCATGGACGACTTCTTTGCCTTAAGATCCGAGCTTGGCACCCGCGGACATTCACTCAAAATTGTTCAGGAGCGATGTAGAATAGACTCACGGAAAAAACATTTTTCAGCCTTATAGTGGTGAATTTCTGGAACCGGCTTCCAGAATAACTTATATCCCGCAGTTCGGTCGCGAGATTTAAGAACGATTTGGACCGCATCTGGGGTAAGCTTTTTCCTGAATTCCCCCTAATTTATACGCAAGATTATCTAGTTCACCATTTTTAGCGTTTTCTAGTAAGTAAGTAAATGTTAGAGTTCTGTTTCTTTCAAATACACAACTCTTCTTCAGCTGACCTTTCACCGTACTGTTGAAGAGAATTTTATTTTTATTTTTCCAGCATCATTCATAACGAGGTGCTTCCTAAATACAACCTGGATAATCCCTTGGCGTCGCGATCGTCGAGCATATCCAATCACGCTTTGGCGGTGGTGGTTTCTTCTCTACAGCTTTCCACCGAAAGAAATTCTGGACTCTCGATTGTCTCGTTAGCCAATTACTGTCCTGTACAACTGAACTGAACTAAACTAAATGAGATATAATCCTTCCAATAGAAAGAAAAATCTACTGACCTGGTGAACGGAAACTATTTTCACATTTTGAGTTTTCAGTTATAAGAACGAAGAACTTGATATATCTCGACGTATCAGCACATGTAACTCTCGCCGTGGATATCGAATGATGAAAAGATTCGACTTCGGCAGTAGGGGAGCTCCTTAGAAGCTCCTTGAGAGCATTGCATGGCGCGAAATGTTACATACATCGTTGGGTAATCAACCACTTAGAGTCTAGTACCAGCTAAACTGTTTTATTTTGCAATATTTAATCCGCGGCAACTTTGAAATTTAAGGTTCGTGTATTTTGTATCTATTTTGCATGCACAATTTACTAATATTTAAGAGGTTTGTGAGGCTAAAATCGTGCCAGAAAATTTCTTTATTTTAAAGTTTTGGTAAAGGTTATCTCCACTACCAATTTTGGATAGGCTGAAAAAGGGTGTAGCATTGAAATAAAAAGTCTATCTAACTACTTTCAATTTAGACAATACGTCAGTGACCTAGTGGTGTATTGGTCATGTGCTTCGCCTAAGTATACTGAGGTCGCAGGTTCGAGTCACGGTTGCGCAATTATTTTCTGAAAATTATTCGTCATCGGATTGAAAACACATCATTTTTTCCAAATAGGATTTTCTAACTTTTATCTCTCTTATCTTAATTTCGATTTCTTCCAAAGCAATCTCCCTCTCTTAAATCCGATGACGAATTATTTACAGAAAATAATTTCGCCCCCGGGACTCGAACCTGCGACCTCCCGACTGAAGGGTAGTGGTTTTAACTTATACCGAAAATTTAATTCAACATGTCTGTTAGGTGAACAATTTCTTGCAGTCCCTGTTAGAAAACGGAGAGGGTTCTCAATTGCACAGTGTATTGTATGGTATGAAAGCACAAGCCTGATCCAGGCAAAGTGCCGCACAATCAGAGACTGCACCTGGGCTAAGATACTGTCAGGTTGCCCAGGCCTAGACAGATATGATGAAGGAACTAGAAATGGTAGTGAGACTCCAGCGTGTTTCAGCATGCAGCTCACTACCGTTGTACAATCAATTTATCACAATGTTAGCTGCACGATTGCACATCCGTGCAATTGCACAGTAGGAGTTCACCCAGATAAGAATGGTTATACAGACAAGAGGTTAACGCATGAAATAAAACGTTCTTTGCTTTTTGTAAGCCTATGCATTACTGCGTAAAAATACAGGGAAAATTAAAAAACATTTATGTTAAAAGAAAAAGCAAACTACGTATGGTCTGCTTAGTCTGAGATCGTAATAATAGTAATTATTTTGGAAACAGCTTACCTCAGTCGAGTTCCAGACAGTGCTTGAAACTTATGGTGAAACTGCAGGCCCTTCTAGATGCTTTCGAGAAATTTACCATCTTGATGCTGATGTATTTTCCAGATTCAAGTATGCATTGCTGCTCAACAATTTTCAGCTTACCATCACAATTTGAGACCAGAGTCAGGTCAATTTTATGTCGCTATCATTGTCAAATTAGGTTTAGTAGAATGTAATAGAGAGTGTAGATTACCGAAAGGAGTGCGCTTTGTGTGCGTCCAGACTTTTCGTTGTAAGTAATATATAAAGCTGTAGTATCGCAAAGTTACCCCGTTGCTTTGTGGGTAGTCATAATCGTGTGTGCAGCATTACATCGGCAACACGTACCAAGTAGTTTATTGTCATACAACCACGAAAAAATAAATATTAACGCGATAAAAATGTGCAACCCAAAAAGCTATTGAACCTTTAGAACAATATGCAAAAACTGGGATGAAGTGTCTACACCTCGAATCAAACACTCATTAAATCCAGTGTGTGAACGAGCAGAGCGACAACAACTATCATAACAGGCTATCCTCGTCACGACACACAATAATAATCAAACCATTATTTCTACAACAAAATCGCCACTGATCAAAATATTGACCCATTTCACTAAGGCTAAGAAGCCACTGCAAATTCTGGTATCTCGGACTCTGACCTGGAAAACAGATCGCATCGAATCCAGCTAGTTTTACCTTTTTTGACCTTCATGTGCTTGAGCCAAGACAGAATCTGGCCACCATTACAACGACGCCATTCCGAGTCCGGTGAAGCACACACAAGAAAACGTTGACTTCGCACTTGCAATACGTGATCTAACCAGCTAATAAACATTCTATTGCGGATAGATGCGTTACTATCTGATGGTGCCAACTAACTCGTACGACGGCGTGGAGACCATAATTAGTGAAGAACTGCATACGTCCTAAATCGTTTTCATTAATGTCCAGACTTCACATCTGTACAGCACAACCGTTCGAACTGTTGCGTTATAAATTCTGTGCTTTAAGATTTAGAGATAAGCCTCTTTAACCCACGTTGGGAAACGCACCCGTTGCTCTGGAAATACGAGCTAAAATCTTATTTAAACGCGTGTTACTAGTAATGCAACTACCCAAATAGATAAAACAGTCTACATTCACAAGTTCTTTATTTTTAGGCCTAGTGCACTTGGAAGTTGCAAAGCACATTTTCAACGATAGTACGTTACTACATAGCATGTTCCAAGTAGCCTGGGCATCCAGATGTGAATTGAAGAGAACTACGTCGTCAGCATAATTAGAGCGTTTCTTATCGCAGCCTGTTTGAATGCCCGGAGTCATTTACAAATTGAACAAAATTTGATGCCCTTATCTAACCTCACTAGCCAGAGAAAGTTAATTGACAGGCTAACGTACACTCTAACGCGCCCAGATCTATATGAATAAAGTTCACGTAATGTTTTCACTTACTTTTACGAGACATTTGTGCAGTAGATTACTAATGCGTTTCTACTAACTGAATCCAAATAACCCTTAAAATAAAAAAAACAACCACATTAGGATGCATATAAGCGCGATGATCGTTTAGGGTTTGATGAATAAATGTTTGATCGGCAAATCCTTTACCTGGAAGTAATCCCACCCGTTGTTAAGGAATTTGATTATTTGTATAACTTAAGGCACCGGAGACATGTTTTGGCAAAAAGGCGGGTTTGGACCTTATTCTCCTGTGTTAAGAACAACCTACGTCCACGTTTCTTCGAGATAGATATAATTATGGATTCTCTTCACTGGTGAATAGTTTCTGTTTTCCGTATATGAGGGAAAGTGTCGCCTAGCGTGTGGGGCTTGTTTTTTTGGTAAAAGGCTCATTTGACAATTCTAATCCGGTTTATCTAGGTGTGACCGCCTTGACATTATTAGGATCATTACATTCCTATCCAATAGCTATTCATACGTACGTCGGCAAAGCTACAGTCAAGTCAAGTCGTCTCTCGATGCGCACAGAATGCCGAGTGAATATTCGCTGCTGTTGGCTCTACTCTGGTTCTTTTGTTAGCTCACAAAACCATAATCGGCAAAACTTAATATTCTCTCTTCACGCTAGTGAAAACTTGGTTTCACTGCCCGGAACAATCTTTAGTACAATTAAATAATAAGTGTAATGAGTGGCGATGCTTAGCGAACGGGTAAGATAGTGCAATGTGCTATTTACTTGAAATATCTTATTTTGTACAAGCTGCGTTGTCTGTATGGCAAGTGTCTGACCAATATGACATCACGACGCGGCGGATGTGACTCGCCGCTCCAAAAGTCACTGCCCCTTGTCCTATCCAAGGACATTGTATGGTGCACAGGCAAAAACTGAAGTCACCAACCTATCAACGGGGTTATCGGGCTCCGAACTGGAAATTCCCAGAAAAGGGCGTATGAACCGCTTCGTCGGTCACCGGCCACCGATAGGTGCGAACCTCTCTCGCTCCACTGCCTTGTGGGTAAAGGCTCGGGGTGGGACCCCCTAAACGAAATCTCCCTACTTCGGTGTAGGCAACCGGGTAGTATCATGCCTACGTTCAACGATGCCGATGACAACGCTTTGTACCCCCTTCTCGCTTTGTACATCTCATTGTTTATGTTGAACGGCACTATATCTGTATCAGATTGTGCAAATATATTAATAATAATAAGTGTCTGACCGTCAGTTCTGTAATATAGCCCTTCTTGCACTCGATCATGAAATGCGATCCTGCTCTAACTTAGCTGAAACTGATTAACCCCCTAGCAATTAAACTGATTAGGATTTACTATCAGATGTCGGAAGTGGTTACTTGATTTATGTGATATGGCTGAGTGTTAGGCTTTTGTGCATGTTTCTTGTGGGCTTCGGATTACTGTTTTAGAATATTTTGGATTTATTTTAATGCTCGCTAAGTGTTATTTCAAATGACTTCTGTATGTATGTATGTATGAAATCACAAGCCTGATCCTGGCAAAACGCAGCATAATCGTAGACTGCATATAAGCTAAGATACAGTTAAGTTGCCTAGGCCTAAACAGAGTAAAGTAAAAATGGCAGTGCGACTCCAGCGTGTTTCCGCATTCAGCTCACTACCGGTGGCCAGTAAATTTAGGACGGTGTTGGCTGCACAACACTGAAGCACCGCACGATTGCACATCTTGTAAACCTCTTCAGTAAAACAATCAGCTTAAGAAGCTCCGAAAATTAAAAAAGCATAATTGAACTAAAATGTTTTAGATATATTTGCTGATTTTTATTGCGTTTCTTGCGTACCTTTAATTTTTATCAGTTGTCATACCATGACTCGTTTTTGGACATCTACTTTCTGATTTTCCTACTGTACACGGATGTGCAATCGTTCAGTACTTCTATGCTGTGCAGCAAACACTGCTAAATTGATTTATCTAGAGTCAGATAATGCGTTAGTCTGTGCTAAGCTTTCGATGCGTTTTGGTGGGAAACGTAGAAATGTTGCAAGGCAGTTGAATGTTGCCAGGCTTAATGATCTCCCGGTTCTCCGAAGGTTTCATGCCAATTTGAGTTAGCAGCTTTCTACAGTTCCCCAAAATAGTATCGATGACCAATGGAGTGGGATTCAAACCTCCTTGGAAACAGCCTCGTTCGATAGTTGTGGGGTGACTTCCCGTGTAGCTCAACGCTGGGTTTCTGTGAATTCTCTCCAACTAATGGATCAACGTCGGTTTCTTTCTGCTGAAAGCATACATGATACGTCACGAAGGCTTATTACACGTTTGATAACCGATAGTGAAAGTTGGTTTAGTTCTAGGGCTGCGGAAATGGAATCTGCGGTGGCTGTAAGTAATTTCAGAAAATTGTTCCAACTCATCAGAACTACTGGAAGCAGACGACCAGTCATCAGTCAGCTGATACGTGAAGCAGATGGTTCGCCAGTTTTTAACACGCACGGGCGCATGGAGCGATGGACAGAACATTTTGAGGCACAGTTTAGCTGGCCTTCTGCATCCACTGATTTCTTGGATACGGAACACTGCACCACATGGTCGTTTTCTCGAGGCTCCCACTCAATCAGATATTTACAATGTACTCCGGAGTCTTAAGCGCCATAGAACATTAGGTGCTGATGCCTTGGTACCGTCATTGTTCAAGGATGGCGGTTTCGCTCTAGTTTGTGAACTTCAAGCGCTTTTCGCCAATATATGGGCTGAGTAACGCGTTCCGATCCTTGGAGAGAATCAGTAATTGCTCTGATTTTCAAAAAGGGACGGCGCGATTCCTGTGAAAATCATCGGGGTATCAGTCTCATTTCAGTAGCTTCTAAAATACTGGCCTCCATCTTGCTTCACCAGTTGAGTATCAAACGGGAAATACAAATCCGTGGGGAGTAAACTGGGTTTGTTGTGGTAGATGGTATATCGATCAAATATTTACACTTCGTCAATTACTTGAGCAATTCCACGCATTTCATAGGGACAGTCGTGGTATTCCTTGACATCCGTGTGGCATTTGATTCAATCGACCGTGAAAGTTTTTGGAACTGTTTACTGAGACATGGAGTGTGGCATGTGCTTTACACCTAACTAGTGTAAAACACTTGCCCATGACTGGAGCGGCTCTCTTCCAATTTTAACTGTGTGTGATGTCAATATCGAATTGGTCGATAGTTTTGTTTACCTCGGCAGTTGTATCTCTGCTGGCGGTTGTGTCGTGGACGTGATTTTGCAACGTGTACGCAAAGTGGGTTGGGTGTTTGCCAACCTTCGCCATTTGTGATGTAGGTGCGATGTTTCACTCCATATTAAAGGCCGAGTGTATGTATGAAAGCACAAGCCTGATCCAGGCAAAGTGCCGCGCAGTCAGAGACTGCACGTGGGCTAAGATACTGTCAGGTTGCCCAGGCCGAGTGTACAACGCCGTGGTGCGTGCTACACTACTTTATGGTTGTGAAACCTGATCTATCCGAGCGGAATATTTCTATCGGTTTTCTGTTTTTTGACACCCGTTGCCTGCGTAGGATTGGTCGCAGCATCGCGTTGCAAACGTTGATGTTTGTAAGCGGGTGTTAGGACCAAAAGGCCACGGGCTGAGAGAAGTGTTGATGCTTGCTCGTTTGCGATGGTTGGGACATGTTTTAAGAATACCTTATCACCGATTACCCTACCGCACCTTATTCGCAGAGCCTGGTAGAAGCTGGGGAAAACGTTCTGGTGGAAAAACTCACCGTAGCGCTAGACTCAGTGGAGCGTATTCCTCTGCCTGTGTGGGATCCAAAATATCTACATAATAGTTGGCTGGAAACCTCACAAGAAATTGCTGTAACTCGAAGTTAGTGGCGTCAGTGTATTTTATTATGTTAGAATTTTTATCAGCTTTTATCATAATATATTTGTTAAAATGGTAAAATCGGATGCTTCGAAACTACAATTGCTGTTTGCGCATTTATCTTAACATATTCCGCTTACCCGCTTTCCATTTTCACGCGCTTGCTTTTCCTGCTTCATGTTGCTTTGCACTTTGTCTGGCTCCGGACTTGTGTTTCATGATGATGATGAAATTAATTTACCACCCGTAGTGAGCTTCATGCGAAAACAGGCTGGATTCTCACTGCAACTTCTATTGTCAGATCAGCCTGGGAAACCTCACAGTATCTTAGCCCACGTGCAGTCTCTGACTGTGCGGCACTTTGCCTGGATCAGACTTGTGCTTTCATACTATACCATATTGTCAGATCTGTCTTGGCCTGAGTAACTTGACAGTATTTTAGCTCACTTGCAGTCATGACTGCGCAGCTTTTTGCCTGGATCAGGTTTGTGCTTTTATACATCTATCCATACTGCTGCTACTCGTTTCCTTCCGCATAATCGATCCCTACTTCACTATTCATTTTCAGGTAGCTTTTAAACTATGTCTTTACAAACGGATGTTGCTCGTGAATCGCGTAGTAGTGAAAGTCGTTCGAAGAAACGGAAGCGTTCACCAACTCCAGCAGACAAATCACCACAGAGTACCGGTTCTGCGGACGCGCCTCAGCAGCAAACTGAGTCAAGTGGTACGTCGTCTTGTTGTTTTAACATTACTTGTAGGTGATGTGTTAAATATTTATGGCAAAACTGGCGGGGCTTACATTCCTCCGGCTCGGTTGCGTCAAATGCAGGCGAAAATCACCGACAAGTCATCTGAGGCATATCAACGCATTGCGTGGGAAGCGTTGAAAAAGTCCATTCATGGGTTCATCAATAAAGTGAACGTTTCCAACATATCGGATGTCGTTCGTCAGTTGTTGTCGGAAAATGTTGTTCGGGGTCGAGGCTTGCTTGTCCGTTCGTTGTTGACCGCTCAGGCTGCCTCACCGACGTTTACGCATGTTTTCGCTGCTCTCGTCGCTATTGTAAACTCAAAATTTCCACAGGTAAGGTCTTAACGACAGTTTTACTATTTAAAATTGGGTTAACATGCCTTAATTTTAATGATATTTAAATTCATGTTCACCTATAGGTGCTTGTCGGTGTGGATAATAATGATTCGTTATCGGGTCGCATTCTAGAAGGGGCGCTCAAAATCACTTGTTATAGCGTATGGGTAATTTCGCCGCTGCAGTCGGAGTAAATGTACGCAACTCATCAGGATGTTGCCGTGAATTCTTTTTTCACATGTTTGCCGTTGACTATTCTCATATCTTAGCCCACGTGCAGTTTATGACTGCTTTCATGCATACATAACATGGTCATAAGTTGTTTATTTTAAAGGCTGAAGATACGTCCGTAAACGTGTAATATTAGACTGGATATACGTTTATTAAATGGTCTATAGACGCACAATTATTTGCTAATAGATCCACGGTCAAGAATGAATTTTGATTCTGCATTTAGATATTTCGGGGCTCTTTTGGAAAGCACAAGTTTGATCGAGGCAGTGAGACTCCAGCGTGTTCTCGCCTACATCTCATTGTCAGTGGCAATTCAAGTAACCTCGGTTAGCTGCACAGTACAAAAGTGCTTCACTTCCGTCTAATGTAACATGCTCTGGACCACATGGCACTTGAGGCTACATAGTGTGGTACATGCTTCGCACCTAACAAGTATAAAATATTTGCCAAGGGCTTGAGCGAATGCCTCCTAAATCACACTGTCTGTTATATCATTTTAAAATGATTCGATAGCTTCGCTCATCTCAGCAGTTTTACCCTTAGTGAATCTCACGGCTTTTACGCAGAACTATTGTAGCGTTTACTTGTATCTACTTTCTGGCAACTGTTCGCTTTCCGCTCCATACTGAAGGTCTACTGGATGACAAATTCATGTGTGCTACCCTTCGCTATGGTCGCGAAACCTGGTCAACCGAAGTGGAAGATGTCCGCTTTGTTTTTTCCATCGCTGGCGAAAAATTGCCAGCATTCGGTTGCAGCATCATGCTGCTAATATTAATGTCAATCGACGACTATTGGGCTACAATTGTCATAAAATAAAATAAACGCCAAAGCTGGATCTTTTGCGGTGGTTGGAAAACGATTTTGACCCAGCACCTTTTACCATGTCACGCATTGTTCATAGAACTTGGTAAAACCTCGAAGTAACGGCTGGGTAGCCAGTCTATGACATGGCGCTGTGGGATGTAGAAGCTCGCCACTGCGGTAGGTTGAGTTGGATAGCTCCGCTTGTTTGCCTCGTGATCAAAAGCTCCGCCTAACAGCTGGCTGGAAGCCGTGTGTGATATGGCTGCGAGCGAAATCATTGGCGCCAATGTAGCTTATTGTATATCGTAACTTTTATGCTAGGCTGATCCAGGCAAAGTCCCGCACCCTCATAGACTGCATATGAGCCAAGATACTGTCAGGTCCAGACAGTTACCGGAAATTAAAATAGCAATGGTAGTGAGATTCCAGCGTGTTTTCGCATACAGCTCACTACCGGTGGCAAATCAATTTAACACTGTGCACAGCACAGAAGTGCTGCACCATGGCACATCCGTTGTTTAAAAAACCAAAAAATGACAAAATTGCAGATTGTGCAGTGCAAAAACAAACTGTTGGTTTTACGTATGTGAATCTTTCACTCGCTGGTCTTTTTTGCACTGCTTGCCTACCTGTTAGTCTCGTTTCATTATTTTTGGGCTCCAGACCTGTGCTGATGTGAATTATTTCGGATCGAATCAGTTACGTTGCCATTTATTTTTTCTTATTCACTTGAACTTGCTTTTAGGTTGGTGAACTACTCCTGAAAAGACTGATCAACGAATTTCGTAAGGCGTTTCGGCGAAATCAAAAGGACCGTTGTTTGTTCACGGCACGTTTTTTGGCACATTTGGCCAATCAAAAAGTGGTTCATGAGCTTATCATTTTGGAAATGTTGACCTTGTTGCTCGAGCAGACTACGGACGACAGTGTCGAAGTCGCGGTTGCAGTGTTGAAGGAATGTGGTGCTTTATTGACGCGTCTCGTGCCGAAAGGAGTCCATGGCGTGTTCGAACATCTCAGACGAATTCTGAATGAGGGCAACTGTGATAAACGTATCTCCTATATGTTGGAAGTAATGTTCCAGGTAAGAAGTTCTTATTTTGCCTCATGTTTGTTTTTCTTTCACAAACCCAATCTGTGTGGGAAAAATTAACGCTGTATTGCAGTTTCCTCGAAATTCATTTGAATGCTTACCACAAATCAATATGGTATGAAAGCACAAGCCTGATCAAGGCAAAGTGCCGCACAGTCAGAGACTGCACGTGGGGTAAGATACTGTCAGGTTGCCCAGGCTTAGACAGATATGAGAGATGTAATTCTAATTTGTTATACAAGCACCCTTCGTTGTTTTTATTCTATGAGCATAAAACTTGGGTAATCCACACAAGGTACATTTAACGTCTCCAAGTATTCGGCATCCGCTGTCTCAGTAACATCATGGATGTTAATTGGTACCATTGTATACGTAGCGACATTTGTCTGGGCCTGGGCAACCGGACAGTATCTTGCCCACGTGCATCTCTGACTGTGCGGCACTTTGCCTGGATCAGGCGTGTGGCTTTCGACCAACCAGACGTAGCGACGCTATTCCTTGCGACATTAATACAATCCATTCATTCCATTCAGTCCTCTCCGTGCCGGGTGGCACATGAGGCGAAGACAACTTCACGCCAGTGGTTCCGGTTTATCGCTGCTTCCGTTGCCGTCTGCACCGTGAATCCTTGTTCATGTAGTTCGCGTTCCAAAGTTCTGCGCCAAGTTTCCTTGGGCCGTCCCCTTTTTCGTTTACCTTGCGGATGCCAGTGCCTGGCTACCTTCGTATGCGAACTGGGATCCATCCTGCAGACATGACCGAACCACGGATCTGTTGTCATCGTTTCCGTAGCAATGTAGGTTTTACGGTATAGGGTTGCTAGCCCAAAGCCCAACCCTCCTCCCTTCTCAGACGGGCTTGGGACCGTCCTTGGCGAATCCAATACAAGGAGTAACCACCTCAGTAGGCAGTTCCGTCATTTTTCGTGGATGCTGAACCGCCATATTTTCGAAACACTTTTATTTTGGACACGCGCCGATGTTGAATAGACACCTTTCTGGCTTGTGGCCATCGCGACCAGTAGATCATATTCTCGTTAGGATGTCTCAAAACCGTGTTCAGTTGGAGGTATCTTATTGGGTGTCTGAGCGAATTTATGTGCTTGACAAGTCGAGTAATGAATATAGCTAGTTTTGATACATGAAAGTCAAAGCCGCAATGAAGTTATCTTGCTGATCTCATTCTATTCGTTCGCATGTGTTGAAGGCGTAGGCGCCTCAACCCATTTTATGCGCTTCATTGTTTTAGACACTAGCTTGCCAAGTCTTCCATTCTTTGCAAGTTATTTTATTTTGGAAGATTTGACATTAAAGCATTGGTACGTGTAATCGATGTAATACTGTATTCGATGTTGACGATCTTACATATTTACCTACTGTGCGGCACTTTGCCTGGATCAGGTTTGTGCTTTCATACCATGCCATACCTACATACATTGCATCAATTAATTCGATTCTGAGTGTCTATGAGGTGCTGCTGTGCACGGATGTGCAATCGTGCAGCATTTCTGTGCTGTACGGCTAACATTGTGCTAAATTGATTGGCCACGGGTAGTGAGCTGCATGCTGAAACACGCTGAAGTCTCACTATCATTTCTATTTTCTTTCTCGTATCTGTTTAGGCCTGGGCTACCTGACAGTATCTCAGCCCACGTACAGTCTCTGACTGTGCGGCACTTTGCCTGGATCAGGCTTGTGCTTTCATACCATACCATACCTGCTGTGCCGTAGTGCTGATACCTGTAAATCTCGAACAGGAGAGTCATGGTTCAATCTTCACAGGGGGTGTACTTTTTGCAAAATATGCCTAACCTGGGTGTGAAATTGGTGCGGACAATCGTCGAGAAAATCAAGCGACAACCTCACGCCCTTTTACATCACCTGTGTCGCTGCATGCTAACGCAACCGTGGATTAATAGCGGCTCGATGTACCGCGGTGACCTCATGAAGCAATTAGAAATGATTTTTGGGACTTTTGTCATTTAAGGCAAGTTAAGTGGCCAATATTTACCCGCGTTAAAAGAGCATTGGTTTGTTTCTCTGGAACACGACATGCTAAGAACATCGACTTGGCCAGACATGCATTCCAGTATGCAATATAACTTGCGAACACTATCTAAGCACGGATGTGCAGTCGTGCAGTACATTTGTGCTGTTCGGCTAACACAGTGCTAAATGGATTGACCACTGGTAGTGAGCTGCATGCTGAAACATGTTGGAGTCCCACTGGCACTTCTATTTCTATTTTTCCAATATCTGTCTAGGTCTGGGCAACCTGACAGTATATTAGCCTACGTGCAGTCTGTGACTGTGCGGCACTTTGCCTGGATCAGATTTGTGCTTTCATGCATACGTACATCTAAGCTAAGCTACTGATATTTCACACGGTATTGTTTGTTTCTTTTCCACAGATTCGCCGCGATGGCTGGAAGGACCATCCGATCGTGTTACCGGAGCTAGATCTTATCCAAGAAGATGATCAAATTACCCATACGACCTCGTTACTTGATCAAGTCGATCCAGAGGATCAGTTGAATGTGTTTCGCTTTGATCCAAACTACTTGGAAAACGAAGACAGGTATGCTCAGATCAAAGCGTCATTTTTCGAATCAGACTCCGAAGACGACGGCGGCGGCTCCGGGAGTGAAAATGATGATGCCAGTGAATCCGGAAGTTCCGACGAGGATGACAATGCCACGGAACGCGCTCAAGGTGCTGCGGCGGTTGGTGGTGATCAGCAGGTGATTATTGATCAAACCGAGACGAATTTAGTTCATCTCCGTCGTACCATATACTTGATGCTACAGAGCAGTTTGAGTGCCGATGAGGCTGGACATCGGCTTTTGCAACTCAAAATCAAACCAGGTGAAGAGTACGAAGTCGCCTCGATGGTGTTGGACTGCTGTGCTCAGACGCGAAGTTACGAGACTCGATATGGTCGTTTGGCTCAAAGACTTTGTCGAGTTATTTTGACATTCGGTAGTCAACCAACTTCCGGTGGTCCAAAGCAAACCAAAGATGACTTGGGTCCTGGGAGTCGTTATAGTAAGTCAGGTCCAAAAGAAACGTCTGCTAGCAAAACCGAGCCCATAACCGCTGCTGAACCTAACATCCCTCCGGGTAGCTACGTTGCCGAATTCGAGCGTATTTTCACAGAGCAGTATGCGATAATTCATCGTCTAGAAACTGCTAAACTGCGGAATGTTGCTTTGTTTTTCGCCCATTTGCTTTATACGGACTCTATTTCGTGGGGTGTTTTTCAATGTGTTCGCTTGAATGAACGGGACACCACTTCCTCGGGTCGCATATTCCTCAAACATTTGTTCCTCGAGCTCTGCTCCTACATGGGTCTGGCTAAACTTCAAAGTCGCCTGCGGGATGAAACGCTGCAACCATTTTTCACTGGCCTTCTTCCCCGAGACAACCCAAAGGATACTCGATTTGCGATCAATTTTCTCACCACCATTGGCCTCGGTGGTTTGACCTTGGATTTAAGAGAACATCTACAGAACTCACGTGACACTGCATTGGCGAAAAAGGAGGCTGGTCTCGAATCGGGGTCTTCATCATCTGAATCGTCGTCAAGTGAAAGTTCCAGTTCTGACTCGGGTTCTACAAGTGAAGAGGAAGAAGAGAGTGATGATGACAAGGGAAAACGTGAGAATCCAAAGAAATCTACTCATCACAAGGGTAGTCCTGCAAAGGCAACGCTGAAAACCACCGTCAATCAGCCGCGGCTAAAAGAAAGACCATTAGATACCCCGTTTTTCAATGATACTCCAAACTCTCCTTCCAGATCTTCAGTCGCACGTAACCCTCCACGAGACATGGAAAAAATTGATGATCGTAAACGCCGCACCCGTGACTTGAGTCCCTCTCCCCGTGAGCGTTCTTCCAGTCTTTCGCCCCGCGGTATGCGTTCTGCTGTGTGTTGTGTGCCACCGGCTAGAAACTTGAGTCCTCCTCCACGTGACTCGGTTGTGGATAGATCGAAGCGGCAGCTGTCCCCACCCCTGCGCTCTGATCGTGTGGTTGCAGAGGTACGGCATTCGAATCGAGGTCGTAATCGTTCTCCCCACTCTCGATCACCTCCTGATTTGAGCCATAAAAAAGCGCGATCCGACCGAAACCCACGTCGAAAGCCTCGCTCCAGGAGTAACTCAAGCTCCGATCGTTCACCGTCCCACGTGGATCATCGCCATTCAAGGGGCGAGCATCGCCGAACACTTTCCCGAGGTGATCGCAAAACCCGCAGTCCCTTTTCTCCGTCTGATTCGGTTGGAAACAGAACCTATGCCATTCGTTCTTAACATGTGTGTGCGTTGTAAATGAGTGTTTGTAAACCACCTTCTTTTGAAAAATTCTTTTTTGCTGATATCTCGTCTGTTCAGCAAGCTTGGGTCCATGGTAGGTTGTTTTGGGTTGGTGTATGCACCCTAAAACATGTCGTCTTTAATTGTTTTGCGCTCAGCCAAATATGTGGAACCGTTGCATAGAGGTATCATCATTGACAGCATTACACCAGTATGGTATGGTATGAAAGCACAAGCCTGATCCAGGCAAAGTGCCGCACAGTCGGAGACTGCACGTGGGCTAAGATACCGTCAGGTTGCCCAGGCCTAGGCAGATATGAGGGGGAAGCAGAAATGGTATTGAGACTCCAGCGAGTTTCAGCATGCAGCTCGCTACCGCTGGCCAATCAATTTAGCAGGATGTTAGCCGCACAGCGCATAAATGCTGCACGATTGCACATCCGTGCAAGGTACACCGGTAACAAGTACTAAGTGCATTCGACCGTGGCATAGTAAAAAAATCTAAAACGCTACTCAACCTATAGAAGATGATGCACAGACAGTGATGAGGTGCCTACACCTCGAATCCAGCATGCTTTCAAGCAAGTGTTGTGAACGTGTAGAGGGACATCAGTATGCCAGCTTCGTTGAGGCTTTCATTGTCACGCATCATAAAAAGTTTTCCTCGCCACTTCACTTGACAACATACAAGATTAATCAAACACTCCAAGAAGATGTCTACAACAAGACCGGCACTTAACTCGATTTTGAACCATATCACTAAGGGAAAGAATCCACTGAAAAATCTCATCTTTTGGACCCCAACCTGGTAGACGGTTCGCACCAACCGCAGCTAGATTGAAAGTCAAATTCAAAGCTTAGAGATGACTGTCTTTGGATCAGGGAATTTTAATGTAAATCTCTGTCGAAGGAGAGTGATCAGAATCGACGCTAGTTTTCCAGAAGGAACGACAGTCTTCAACGCAGACCCTCCATCTAGCGCTGATGACGAGATGGTCGATTTACGTCCATGGCTGATCTTCGTTAGGCGGACACCAAGTTGCACACTGACGCTTTATGCTTAAACGATGTGCTAATAATAAATAGTCTGTGCTGTGCACATAAGTGAAGAAAGCGTTCACCATTGTCGGTCCGCTGCGCATCGAGATTGAATGAACCACCGAGTTGTGACTCAGTAACATCTAGGCGTTAAAGAACCCATGAAGATTAGGCACAGGCAAACTGGTATGAGAAGCTTACACCTGGAATCAAACATGCATTCAAGCAAGTGTTGTGAAGGAGTAGAGCGACATCAGCATGACAGCTTCGTTACTGCTTTCATTGTCACGCATCATAACATGCCACTTCACTTTACAACAGACCAGATTAATCAAACACTCCAAGAAGATGTCGACAACAAGACCGGCACTGAACTCGATTTTGAGCCATATCACTAAGGATAAGAAGCCACCGCGAATTTCGATCTCTGTGACAAGGGCCACACCAACCGCAGCTATTTTAACAGTCAAGGCCTTCATCTGCTTGTGCCTAGTCAGAGTCTACCTACTCTAACAATGACGCCATTCCTTGTTAGGAATTGTAACCAAAACCGCGTTAAGAAAACGATGATTTCCCATTCGAAATTTGTACCTTGTATAATTTTCACGCATGACAAACACGGTTCTATGGCCTTGCCAGTCCATCTTAATCTCGCATTGTTTCTAATTTTATTATTTAATTCATTTATTCAGCTTGTGTATATTCTAATAGCTGATCGAAATGGAGCCAACCACCGTTTAATTGTGAAAAAGACTGTTTTCGAAGCGTGAACGCCATTTATGCGGTTTTGCTTTGCTCGGACTTTTAGGTTTGTATTGTCTAATCGAGGACTTCCTACTTGTATGCCACTGTTATATAGGGTTCTTACAAAGAACCACGATGTTCAAATACAGGATCACATTGTGATTCTTAGCCAAGCGTTCGAGGCGTTTATAAAAGACCAATGTATTGTGGTGCTCACATTCCCATCCCTTACACACCACTACCATTTTCTGGCTGGTTGCTGTCATCATGTGGACACAGTAAGATCAGGTTCAGTGAGCCTTGAAACAGTGGAAAAGCGGTAAACAAAGTTAAACTTGTATGCCACTGTTATATAGGGTACTTACAAAGAACTACGATGTTCAAATACAGAAACCCATTGTGATTCCTGGTCAAGCACTTGAGGCGCTTATAAAGTCCAATATATTGTGGTTCTAGGTTGAACATCCGACCTTGAATCTTTCCCAAGTCGTTTGGCAGGAAGTATCTACTCTTCCCTTCCCTTTGCTCTCCATACATACTTGAACCTTTTGGAAAACGTTTATACGGCTAATGTTTTGATCGTATTTAACAGCTTGATATGAGACTATTCTTCGTAAGTACTTACGGGTGTGTGGTACTTGTATTCTGCGCATTTAGGATGTATGGATATATTAAATCAAATGTCTGGTCCATGTAAAGTATCGCACAGCCCGGGACTGCTCAATTCAGGTTGCCCAGGCCGAGACACATGAAATTAAAATAGAATAGAAATGGCCGCGAGACTCCAGCGTGTTTTCGCATGCAGTTCACTACCGGTGGTAAATCAATTTAGCACCATGTTAGCTGTACGGCACAATTACTCGATAGAGAGTTGAAGTCTCTCATGATTTAAATTTGAGTACCGTTCGTGGACAAGAAAATCCAGATGCAAATAAGGAGTGGTCGGTGGATTCTGATGAATTCATGAAAAGGTAGCTAACAGAGCAGATTTGCTGGTGCGTATTTCACGGTGCCACCACAGGGCGTCGGTATGGTATAATATTTCATCATCAGTCATTTCAGGAGGTGGTGCTTGATTAAATTGGATTTGTGCGCCACCACCCTTTGCTAGACGATCGTTGCGAGATGCTACCTCTTGGACTATGTGATTTCAGATGACAATTCATCAGCGGTGAGCTACGTTTCGGTTATTACATTAATATATAAACTGTAAGAGGATTGGTTCCAAATGCTTTTCGAGATTACCTCTGGATTCGCATAGTAGCATTTTAAGTATTCGTAGTAAAGCGACTGGGATTCTGTGGCGCCGATCTTTGGGATCTGTTACTGGGTTTTCGCTTAGTTGTAGAGGATGGAATGGGTCATTTCGGGTTCATCAGTTCCTCTACTGATCGCGACCATTTGGTACGTATCTACTTCGAAACTGGGCGCGTGCGGAACTTTGTCTGCATTTCTTCGATTAGGGTTGGGATAATATCTTCGGACTGGACGGTAACCTTCACAATACGTGGATCAGTTGCTTTGTAATTTGGAAACGGGTGGGGCGTTTTAGGATAACTTTTGTGTGTCAGATAAAAGAGGTTTGTTCCCTGATGCAGCGCACCAGTGAGCACAGATGCGTCTAAGATTTTTTCTCGTCCGAATCTGTCTCCGAAATACCGTAAACCAATAAGCTCTGTTCTTCATTGTACGATTTCTGCTCTTCTTAATTTGGCGGCTACTTGAGTACTTTGGAAAAAGTATGTACGCTGTTGTTTCAATCTAATTTGATAGCTTCATGAGCATTATTGTTGTCATGGTGTGTAGCTGTGTGGTATTTATATCCTTCACGATTAGGATAGCTAAGTTGTCAATCGATTATCGGTTGTTTAAAACGCGTCTCTTTCATCTGGAGTTTCGCCTCCTCCAACTTATGCAAAAATGTACTTAACACTTATTCTTCACAACAATCAGGTGTAAATGAGGTGCAAGACTGACTGCGTTAGACAAACATTCACTCCAGTGGGTGGATTTTTTGATTTCACCCCGTTGTCATTATCGGACCTGATATTTGCATCGGCCTAAGGAATAAAAGATGTTTGTGACTGCTGCTTTAATAAAAAATTGTCACTTTCGTATTTAGTTTTTTTCTGGTTTAAGGCTACCTGGCAGCTTTTATTCAGATAGCACTATTTGATGCGAATTTGGTGTGATCAACTGTTTTGTGGATGCATTGTCAGAGGTTGATAGATGAATTTTGTGCTATCTGCTTTCGAAACTTTTGTCTCGTCATCCCCTGTTTCAGACATCTTAATGTTGCTATAACCGTCTGCTACATCGAGTTAGTTTGAAATGGACGGTGGATTATTACTGTAAGAGCATTGTAAAATTACAAAACTAAGCAGTGCTACACAAGGTTCATTATTAACTCTGATAACACCCTTGGAAAAGAGCTCCTACAACCACGAGATGTTTGGACAGCAATTCGGATGCCGTTTAATTTTATTACGGACGCATGGAGCATAATAATAGCATGCATGTGCAATAAAACAAACTACTTTTCAAGTTTTGTTTTATTTTATTGTGTTGCACTTATTTTGATCAACGATCTCGTGCACTAATTGTATTAACATATAAACGCCTCTATTTTATACTACTCTCTGTTCATCAGTAGCATGTAACAATTCTTTTACATCTACCTTTTCGCGCAAAATCTACACTATTCCTATCTGCGCATACTACTAATTAAGCTTAGTTTTGCGTTGCATATGGTGTTAATATATTTAATGAAGCCGGTAAATATTGTTCGCTCAATCGTCAAGTTGTCTATTATAAATGAACCACAGCAAACGAAATTTAGTTCCATGCTTGAATTTCTACAGTTGTGTACCACGTACCTGGATTCAGGCAGAAACCCCACGTGGCTATGACACTGTCGGTTAATCAACCTTAGAGAGTTATGAGAAAAAATAAAAAAATGTGACAAGACGACAGCGTGTTTCCGCATGCAGATCAGTACCGTTAACGAATCCATTTAGTAATACATACGTATATATGTGTGTGTGTTCACTGTTTTTAAACTTACAATACAGTAAGCCCTTTTGGATTTCATAGTATACGGCTCAGCAATTGTGTGTGGCGTTCGATTCGAGAAAAACTATGTTGGAGCACACTTCTGGATTTTCATTTTTGAGCGCGTGGTAAACGAAACGTGGTGGGTATGTTCGACTTGTGATAGGACGCCTAAACTTTGCCGCGGGAAGTGTGCTTACCTCAGTTCCCCCAGCACGCTCGATTTAAAATAGGTACCAACAATGACTTCGATAACCTAGCACACTGTTCAGCTGCTGGAATCCTATCACCTCTGCAGCTTCATGCTAAAGAACTCAGAGCTATGCACCGTACACATGGACCCGATCGGAATGCGTATGTATTAATGTAAATCTGTATAAATTAGCGTCCAATTTGAATGACGTTTTTAAGAAATCGTAAACTTCCGTTCAGTAAAACTGTATTCTCTGCGAGTTCAATAAACATTTTTTTAAATTTAAATGATTTTTTCAATCATCATTCAACTTCGGTCGATCGATTTTTCATTCCCGCTTCGTCCCGGGCACGTACTGCACTTTCGAAAAAATCGATAATGGAACTGCGCTCGTCTCAGTCCACGTGCACTCGTGGATGTGCACTCGAAATTTAAACAACATGGAAAGGGGGGTGAATGCGCCTAAGTGAAAATGATTTCTCGGTGCAAAAATACTTGCGTGCGTCATGCAGGAATAGTCTGCGTTGCTTTTAGAGCAAAAATGGTAACTTCGAAATCATGAGTTAAATTGCCTATTCGAAGAACGAACCAGAGTCATGCGTGGAACCACATGGCTGAAACTTAAAAAAAATCATTCAAAGTAATTGTTTTCCTACTTTTCTTTCTTTTATTCTTTATATATATACTATCTTGGGGCACGCCTCAATTCTCTCCGACGTTTTGCTGTGATAAGCTTAAGTGATCGCGAAATGCTCCACGGGTTGATGAAAAACCATAAGAAGAATACCGTGCACTAGCTTCACATTAAAAATTCGAGGTCATTCTTTGAACAATGCGATCAAGACTGCACAGCATATTCCATGACTAGCCTCAAGTATTTATTCATGATTCGTGAGAATGTTTGGGGGAGTGTTTTCTAAATACACGTTTGAGTAAGTTTAGGGCACATGATGCTTCTGGGCCTATTTAAGTACCCAAATCTTTTTCTTCACTGGATTGATCTCTTATGGAATGTCTATTTGCTTTCCCAGATTCAGGAGTTTGCACTTGTTGAAGTTGAATGACTCAGTGTTGTTCAATGACTAATCGTGAAGTGTATCAAGATAATGGTGTGATACCACCATGCCGATGACTACGGATGCCACTCCAGAAGTTTATGTCGTCAACGAATAACGATATTTTAAAGTGAGCAAGTTCAAATGTATCATTGACGCAGACGAGGACGAACACCGGACAAGGAACTGAGCTGGAGGGTTCTGCAATTAACGGCGATTTGTCTTGACATTTCACCGTAGATGCGCAAGTGAATAGTACGGTCTGCCAGATAGTGCCTTAATCAATGCAACAGCTTGCTAGCGATGCCGAATCATTACAATTTTTACACTGCAAGGCTGTGGTTAACACGATAAAATGCGTCAGGTGTATCCGGGTAACAAGCATGAATTTCATACCCTTTGTCCATCTGATGACGGCAAACAGCAAGAAAGAGGTAGTGGTGTTTAAGTGCGGGGTGTGTGAACAACACATTACTTTGGTCATAAATAAGCGCCATGATTGCTTGACCAGGAATCGCTGTGTGATTCTGTGTTTGAACACCGTGGTTCGTTGTACGAACCCTATGTAACAGTGGCAGCCAAGTAAGACTTTGTTTACCGCATATCCACTGTCCCAAGGCTCACTGAACCTAATCTTACTGTTTCCACCTGCTGAAGGACATCAGCCAGAAACCGGTAGTGGAGTTTACGTGCGTGGGATGTGAGCAACACATCACTGTGGTCATCCATAAGCGCCCTGAGTGCTTGACCAATAATCACTATGTGATTCTGTGTTTGAACACAGTGGTTCTTTGTACTAACCCTATGTATCAGTAATTGTTCTAATTTTTCAGTCGTTGCCATTCACCAGTGCTTGAAATTGAATGTGGGTGGATTTTGCAGAAAATGAGCACATTGTTTCAATATGAGTGGGCTTATTCTGTTCGTTCCAGGAACCTTTCCTAAACGAAAATTTTGTGTATTGGATTGAAAATAAGTCGAATGTTTTCCGGTTCTGGTAAACGGTTCTGAGGTTCTCAACATGATGCAACATTACGTACTTTTAACCACTTGCGAGTCTAGCATTCCACTAAGACACTTGTTTCAAGATTGTGGTGAGTAAGTGCCACGTGGGCGCACCCTACTCCTCTACATCCCAAGTTTACCCATTGATTGTCTGCACCGTTGTTGTAGGGAATTACCTATCTCAATATATGGTGGACTTTCCGTGTCTGGCGACGTTTAAAACAAAATTGGGCCTACATGGTCAACATTCAGAACTCAGATAGTTTCATGGTAGAAAACAAACACGCTTAACAATAATCACGGTTGACGATGTATACCGATTTCAAAATATAAATTGTTTGATCTCCAGTGTGACGAACACCACCACCCCAAGTGATGAGTGCTACATCTAAAAGGAATGGGTTTAGGGTACGTCTATACTTGACATTGTAGGCGGTAAAAATGAATATAAGTTATCAGAGGATAGAACCGACGAATCGTCAAGACGTGTGTATCACGTATTCCAATTCAAAACTCCACAAGGTTGTGTCTTATGTGTAAAGTTCCCAGGTGAGCTAAAATATGAAGCAGTTTTCCGTCGGTATACGATAGGAAACGCAAGTGCACATACAATCAATACAACCACGATAGAACGAGAAAGGAGCAAGATAAAATTATGCATCATTCAGATGAATAGTTTAGACAAACAAACTTGGGCATTAAATTTTCTATTGCTACAGCTAAAGGACTAGATCCATTACATGCTATAGATATGTCATTCTGAATGCCAAATATTGTTCAATAAATTTTGAACGTCATGACTAGGATTGTATATAAATTACCCAGAATGAAACTCCTTGACATGTTTCGGGAAATCTATGAATGCCTTAGGTTTCAGTCTTACTTAGCGAGCTGCGTCAAACGCATGGTTGAGGCTTGGATATTTTTCCATTCTTGGGTAGCTCGTGTTCTGGTAACTTATACATGAGTTGTGACATCACCTTTACCGGGATCCCCGTACAATGAACTCAGTTACTTCCTCCTGATCGGGTGAATTAGCAGATGCCTTCAGCCCTAGTTGCCAGACATTACTGAATAAACCTTGATTATGCACTGAAAGCTCTATGGTTAAAGTAGTAAAAAGAATCCTGAAGCTATTTCCAGTCACTATAAGTTGCAAGCATCTTCTCACCGCTGAGTTTACTTGCACTCTGGATTCGCTAGGTGGACGATACTTTTGTCAGTTTGCAAATTAATCCCCGAAGTGGCTGAAACCGTTTTTTCATTGGGAATAAATCGGTTGAAAATTGGTGTGAATAATTTTCGACCATTTCTTTGGTAATCCAGAGATATGTGTCGGCAAATTAGGCATGCACTCAAAAAAGGCAATCTTAGATAGAATACGTTGTTCTTGTACAAGTACTCAGCACATTAGGAATGAGCTTAGGGAAGGGAGACGTATAAGCTTATTTAAATTTTTGCAAAATGCTCCATCTTTATCATTTGCGACAGGTGTTCAGCAGACCAACCAGACTGAAGAAAAGAAAATACAATAAGTTTGACACTGGAATAGACCCGGCACATCTCGGAGATTTTCAAAATTACCCGACTTTCCCCGGGATGTGGCGCGTAAAATCTCATTACTACATGAACAAATAGTCCGAGGGGCGGTATGTACAATCTGGACAAAGAGGGAAGGATCAACGTCGTAAGCAAAATTACAACGTGCAGACTTGACGGAGGTTAGTAACAGGGATATGTGTTCACTTTCGCTGGCTACCAACGGCACCAATCAATACCGGTGTATCTATAACGCCTCTGATTCAATTAGAACAGGAATGAAATCATAGCTGAGGAAATTCTTTATTGATTTTCGAATGCTATCGATTGATCGATAGACACATTTTATTGGTTGAAAGTTGCGTACCAATGAGAATTACTCGGCCATGACATCAAATTGGAATTTCAATGTATCACACAACACGCGATCAAGTTCACAGGATACGAGCAAATTAAAAGCGATTTGAGTAACCTTCAATTCCTAACCAATCAAGCTCTAATTCACAATGTATTACCGAGTCTTGGATGTGGAATATTGTGGTTCGCAAAAGCTGAACGGTTACATTGGCACAGCTTGTTTCATGCTTTTTAATATCTTTGATTTCAATTCGATCGCGTTCGTATCACAACGACGCAATCAGATCAATTTAAATCGCGCGAAAAATTGATTCCGAAATATCGCTATCATGTAAACTAGCGTTTTATTCGATCAGCTTAGAGTTAAAGGTCATAAAAATACTCGCTGGTGTGACTCTGATCAAGGACATTTATGCCAGCGTTGGTTGTAAAAATCCTTAACATGTGATACACTTGTATACCAATGTTGAATAGGGTTCGTGCGACGAACCACGATGTTCAAATAAAGAATCACAGAGCGATTCTAGTTCAAGCGCTCGATACGCTTAAAATAACCAACGTATTGTGGTGCTCAGAACTTACACTCCACAACCTGCTTCTGGCTGTTTGCCGTCATCCTGTAGAAACGTTAAGCTAGGGATGTGATTACCACCATACATTTGCCATACCATAGGAGTTTAACTCTTTGTTAGAATAAGTATCTCCGTTTTGTGTATCATGTTTTAATCTCACCAGCAATTCTAAACTTTCACCCAGAAACATGGTCACCATCACTTCACAGTCTTACAATTTTTCATTGCCTTCAAGTTAAGGAACAAAACTCCTAATTCAAAATCACACTTGATTTACATAGCACCCCCTTTCCAATAAAACCCAGTGCAACCTCTCACCCTTTGTTTCACGCTGTCTAATTCCCTATCACGATGGTCGAGAACAAAAAGAATGTGCTTTTGTGTGAATTTGTTGACGTTCCCGGTCTGCTCTGCCCACTATGCTCATTTCCTCATTTCCAGCCATTCGCTTGGTCGCCATGGTTGCTGATCGCACAATCAGCTGTATACATATCCCGGTCACGTTATCAACAGCAAGCTCCATTTTCTGTGTGTATCTTGTGTAATCCGAACTGTCCCTAGAACGTGACTCAAACATGCGCCCGTGACTTGAGCACACCTGCTTTATAGATTCAACAGTTTTGAGCTTTGACCGTGTGTTTGTTTGAAAGATGAAGCTTTTGAAATCTTGATACGTGAGGGCCGGAATAACTACACCCGTGGGGTCTGTGGCTTGATTAGATGCCTCGTCCCTGAGCAAATGAAAATGGCCGCTGTCACACTGAAATATCGAAACGGTGTGTAAGCAAATACGTATTTACGTGACCTTGGGTTTTTCAACTTCAAGGGCAACTCCAAAATATCAAGGCAACGTTACCGACCTGTTCCGTTTTATATTGTCCCGACAAAGCATGGAACATCATAATTGATATAAACCGAATCACTGAATGCGATTACCTAATCCTTTTTCTTAGTGCACTATGAATAATCAAATTTAGCCATTAGGAATTCTATATTTAGCAAAGCCCCATTTCATTCACATTAGTGAGTTAATGCCATATGGAGAGTGAATCACCTTAGAAGATTAATAAAAATTTATATCCCCTAGATTCAAAATGCTTCATTTGAACTCAACTATCTCTAACTGCATCGTGATGATACATTGGTAATGCACCTCCGGTCCCGTGAGTCACTGCGTTTCGCCTCCCCCCTTCGATTGCGTACCTGAGATTTGTAGTTGAACTGCTAGGCGCGACATTCTTAATTGTAAACTAGAAGTAGATGGACATCGGATTACGAGAAAACGAGATTCCAACAATCGAGGTACCACGAATAAATTATTCTACATCATGCTGCTAAAAGAGATCAACATCCACATTTACCTTGTTGTTATATGCCTCCTCCGTGAGAGGATCAAGTGGATCATTCTTTTCCCAAGCATTCCCGCTGATAAGCACCCCTAAGCAGATCGGTGACATTTGTACTCTCTCAGCCTGACGAAAACAGTATCTGCTCTTTCCTAGCTTGGAAATGACGCTTTACTCGGTGCTTCCAAGGTAAGCGGTCAGGAGTAAGTTTTTCACAGACTGTATGAATGAAGTCAAGCACTTTTGCGATCGTGTTTGTTTCGCAAGCGCGGCTTACCCAAAGTCAAATTCCTCATTTCAAACTTCAGTATAATAGTCACGTTGGAAAGTGACCGTTTTCATTTCTTTACAGACGACCTAGGCAGCGTAAATAGTGCTGGGTAGTAGACCATTTTTCGAATCAAGTAAAAAAGCAAGATCCACTAGTTCAGGTACGAAAGAACAAGCCTTCATTTTTATTTTCAATTTATTCAAGTCAAGTATTAATCAAGTCACTAATATACCGAAATAATGTATCTCCATCGATTTTCAATCTGATACATTTTTACAACTCTCCTTTGGTTCACAATGTAGCACTTATAATAGCTCAGGAAGACCTGTCCCATGTGATTTAAACCTCGTTTAATACCGATTGGGATGTCATCGCCTTGAACACAATGTCAAATTCATCCACTGGGACGTAAATAAAATCATCCTTTAATGACGTACATTTCATTCCTCAAGATTAGATATCGCGACAAAGAGGTCATGCGTGGAAGTGAACTCTACAAGTAGTGATTTGAAGTGACGACCTTCCGTTGAAAGTGCCGGACTAACCACTTTTCTCTCCATTGCAAAAAGTGCACCTTTACAGCATTCACAGCAATGGTACTGCACTTTAACATTCTTTTTTCAATTCACACTGTTCCACTACCATCTAGATAGACATCATACAGCAGTCCGAATAGTGTAATCCTTGGACCAGTCAGACTGTAGGGATTCGATTTCTTAACTCAGATAAGACGATCCGGTTTTCTCAAAATTGTCTTACTCCTATTACCAAATTGCTCATGTTCTATTGTTTTCACCTCCGTCTCGCGATCGATCACACGCAAGTGGATGCTTATTCAATCCCCGTGAAAGCAGACCACCGTCGATTCGCTCCTCAAATTTCAGCGTTAATCTTCCCGGGGTGGGTGTCCTCATGACCAGCTAGCATATTCGACAAGCACTCACCTTGAGCACACGTCGCATTTGTGAATGGGGCCTTGGTGATAACGAGTTGCCACGCGTCATCCACCCAGTTGCATATACAATTTGAAGCAAACTGTTTGTTGAGGGTGGGAGGGAGAGCTCCTTTGCGCTTTTGTTCAACTCGTCTCAATCAGCTCGAGCATAATTATTCACACAAAATTACAGTAGAAACTGAGGACAGAGAAATGTCCATTCAATTTTTTTTCAATCTTAATTTAGATTATCGTTGAAGGAACCTTCGTGGGTGTGATGATGAACAAATAACCTAAAAACTAAAGATCGATAATGTTTAGTAGTAAAATCGATTAAATTTTACTGTGCTGAACTGAAGTCTGGCCCGAAAGAAATGAAATCAGAACGAAAATAGAAAAAGAACGACAACATTTTGTATCTTTTTTCGGCGTTGTGTAATGTATTTATCGAATAAAATTCGTTTTCACACGGAAAAAATCGATACAGTGCGGTTGATGTTGATGAATCGTATTCAATTGATCGATACGGTTTCGCTGGTAATCGAACGCAAGCCCAGTTGATCCAGTCACCAATTTAAGTTGAACTAAAATTCCAGATTTGCATGCATTTCCATCACATACACTCTCACATCACAACCAGTTTCGTGCTGTTTGAAGTAGAAACAGTACGGTGTAAGCTAGTTCTTTTTGCTGACGACATTGAAATATGGCAGCAAATCCGATCGACTGAAGATTGCCTGATGCTACAACACGGCTTGGATGCTCTGTATCACTGGTCCCTATTAAATCAAATGCCGTTCAACTTACTTGAATGTAATATATTACGGCTTTGCCGTAATTACGACCACACTATCATCTAGGCCACGAAAACCTAACTTGGACCACCGCTGAAAAGGATCTCGGGATTTGGATAACTAATAACCTGAAACCGAATATGCATTGTCGAAAAGTGTTTAATCGGCTATGTGGTATATTAAGAATCCCGAGGAGGATTTTCGGGCGGTTCACTCCCAAAACACTTCCCTGCGTTATAAATAGTTACATTCATCCAACGATGGAGTATTTGATCCCAGCGTGGGCACCGTGGCTGCGCAAAGACATCGACCTCTTGGATAGAATTTACCACCGAGCTACAAAGCTAGTTAATGGGATGCAGCACGTCCCATATGAAGAGCGAATGACCATACTCGGTTTGCCTGATTTTACACAGAGGCGAATGAGGAGCGACGTTATTCTAGCTTACAAAATACTGCGAATCGAAAACCACCCGCTCCGAGATCTAATAAAAATAATTTCCCCTCGAAATACACGTAGTCACTCAAGTTGCCTCGCAATACCGCACTCAAGACTTGACTGTTGGTGCCATTTCTTCTCTCTGCGTATCTGCTTTCTACGTAATGCACTACCGCAAGACGTTGTGAATGCAACAACATTTGATGTTTTTAAAGCAAAACTAGATGCATATATCAAACAACACCCCATAATCGGCTCTGTGTAATGAATTAATATGAACCCAGACAAACATGCAACAATGTGTTTTTGATTGAATTTTATTTTTCAATAGTTGTCATCCAATGGTACATGTAAAGCAATTGCTTTTTTCACCATAAAATCTTGATTCTTGATTCTTGATCAGGATACGCATGCCTTGAATGTCGAACCTGTTTTGCTCACTGAGGGGTTGATTTGATTTGATCGTCAGGATGTCAAGGTTTAGGGGGAATCAGTGAACATGCTGTTGATGGTTCACTCACCGTAAACGGTAGTGTCTGTTGCGATTCTCTGTGTACTATCAGATGCTGTGATCTTTAAAATTAATTCGATTAGGAATAGCAAAGTAAGCAGCTTTTAGGATGTAAAACCAGAAAATATTTGCATCCTCAGCGTACCACCAGAGCCCATCTGTTCGCTACATAAAAAAGGCTGACAAGATACGACCGCAGATTCATAAGCAATCTTGTTTTTGTCGAAGACTTGACAAATTAGTACCCAAAGGATAATAATCCTCAAGTATTTTCGGGGGATGTGAGCAACACATCACTTTGGAAAGCCTCAAGTATATTATGCTGTTTTCACTTCATGTCTATGGTAATTTTCAGTTATATTTTTGCTTTCATAAGGTAAATATGTCTACCTGCGTTTTTGTACAGCTGTTAAATAGTGTTGTCACACTGTTTACAAAGAACGGACGCTCGCAACAACGCTGTAGCTCAGCGGAGAGCACAATGAATCTGAACTTGACGTCGATCGCCGATGTGAACATGCCCCGCAAAACTGAACGTTGGTTAACTCTTTTCAACCGGATACATAATAAACAGTGTTCGACATATTGCGATATCAAAGAGTTCAATCGGGACAAAATGACAGCGCTTGAAACAGTTGAACAATGGTAATTCAGTTGCGCTTGTATGCCACTGTTGGATAAGGTTGATACGACCAACCTTACAAACGAAAAATTAGAGTTAGTCATTTTGAATTATTTCGATGTTCTCGAAATACAGTGCGAGGTTATCAATAATCTGCTTAGCGTTAGCTACATTCAAGTCCATGGGTGCATCCGTTGCCCGTAGTCGCGGAAAATCTGGATTTGCCTTTAGTGTTCTCACAACAACCGAAATTTGCATGTGTTTTCATCACACAAACCACACGACTGGTTATGTGGTGTTTGCACTCATCAGGTGAGGACAGTACGATCAGGATCGCATGCCTTGAAGCAGTGCTTTCATTACAAAAACGTACTCTTGCCCAAATAGGTTCGTTTTGAGGTCATTCAAGCTTATTTCCGCATTTATACTTGTTGTTCCCACACGTATAGAATAAGAATAATACAACGAAGGTATAAGCTGGCGTAAAATAAATGTAGCTCTAGGATCGGGTGTTAAGATTTTGGGCTTCATCCAGGTGCTCCACGAGAGGCAACGTCTGTAATGCACAATATCGTATCGTTTATCAGCTATCCGTATCTTCCAATGCGTGCTCACCGATAACATTCACGGATGCTCGTCTTGACCCTAAGGAACAGTGGTCTTCAGTAACAACTTGCTGTACCGGCTTTCTAGGTTTTCGGAGCAAACGTTAGCTCATTTGCCCCTTCCGAACGATTTTGTTTTGAAAGAACAAAAAATATTTTTTTAATTCCCATCTTTCAAGTTCAAGTAACCGTGCGCGTGTGTGGGAGTGAGATGAGAACCTCTCAAGTTAAAATGTTTTCAAGTGAATGCTTAACCCTATCCACCTATGTGTGACAACGTGGATTAGCGGTAGCCTTAAGAGCACAGTGCACTGCCAGAATATATATCGACGGGCCAACAGATTGTTAGGTATCCTTTGAAGAATATTTGGAAGATTCTCTCTGGTAACGTTACCAAAGATAATGAATGTCTACCTTCGCCCGACGATGGAGTATGCGGTAGAGGTCTGGGCTTCTTAGCTGCGAAAAGATATTACTCTCATCGATAAAATCTATCATAGAACAACAAAGTTAGTGATGGGTCTTCGCAATGTTCCGTACACCGAAAGATTGCGACGTCTGGGTCTATGCGACTTTACCCAAAGGGGGATACGACGCGATATTATTCTGACCTATAGAATTGTGTCTACCGAAGGACACCACTAAAACACTTGCTCGATGCAAGTGATGGGAAAGTGACACGCAGACATACCTTATCCCTTTAAGTCCCAAGTTCCCGTATTGGTTGTAGGCGCCATTTTTTCTTAGAAATTCTCTACCCCAACATGTGGTGGACTCCCCTTGCCTGGCAATTTTTAAAGCGAAATTGAACTTGCACTTGCAAACGAACATCATTCGTGAGCCTTACATCTGATATTCTCTATTGCTTTTATACTATTGTAATTTCCATGTTTTATTCAAACCATAATCCTATGGTGTTGTAAAGTATTAACTTTTTAACCTTAAATCCTTGTATCCTTGAAACGTGATATGACAAGTTGGACTTCTCAGCCTCATGAAACAGTGATGTGAAAGCTCACACAATGGTTATCATTTATCCACTGTTTCGAATCATGCGGTTCCTGATAGTATCATCATACTACCAGATGATTACAAACAGCGAAAATCGTCGTTTTGTATGATCAAAATACCTTTTCTAGATTCTATTTCAAGCGGGACACATCGTTTGAATGCGACAAAAGTACACTATCGTTTTAGCTTTTTTGAACACATCGCAGGACAAGTAACCAGCGAGCTCGCCTCTTAAATTCAAAAGCAATCACTTAACTACGGTCACAATGGCAACCTAGTAAAATCATCTTCGTTGCACTATAGCATCGTCGTTGTGCGTTATGTTCCGGGAACGCATGCAGTATATGTATACACCATCAGAAAGTCAACCAAAGTTTGTTAGGCTAATCATTTGTAGAATCTAACTGCAAATTAGTTCACGATTTTTCATGCTTACTCTATTTGCTTCTTCTGATGGCTAGACCGCATAGGGACGGTGCTTATTTTACTAGCATGGGGCGGTAGAGCTGATAGGACTTCAATGGGTAGGCTGTTGACGAAACCCACTTTTACACTCTGGTGGGGTGAGGAATTACAACTACGCAATGATTACCCAAAATGTGCAAACGGAACTGAGATTGAACCGCGAAATATTTGATGGAACGAAGTATTAAAGTCAAATTGAAGCTTGGTAAGGCTGCATTGCCTTATTCACGCAACCAGCACTTACAATCCACCATTTTGGGATGTTGTTTCTCAAATTAAGGGTAATCCTGTCTTGGGTAGGATTCAAATTAGGTTCGGAAGTCAAGGCCGGGGATACGAATGGTTTATGAGCAGATAAATCTGGCCAACCGTTCATGCGAATGCGAAATAATTTTCGAATTTGAGCGCTTGGTTCGCATCAACGAACCACAAAATATTCTTTGAATTATGAAACATTTATAAACAAGTTGATATTGTTTGCCGTTGTTGGATAAGATTGGTATGACTAATAAAATGTACCATAAACATGTAGATGGGGTTAAGATTCAAGACCACGAAAAAATCAGGATACGCATGCCCTTGAAACACGGGAAGAATGGTAATCTAGTTGTGCCTGTATGCTACTGTTGGATAAGGTTGGTACGACCAACATGTTCAATCACATGAGCCCACAATCATGTCGACAGGGTTTGAACCATTTGAACCTTTCTTCTACTGTTTCAATAGAATGTGGATCTTGATCCTACTGTCCCTACCTGATGAGTGCAAACAGCACGAAACCGATCGTAGGATTGTGTGAGGCAAATGCATATAAATAAGTATTTTTGTTTATGAGACATTTATCTTTGGCCTAATTCCCTAATGGGAGATGGCTGCAATAATTTTGAGAGAAGTCTCTAAGCTGAATAACGAGCATTGGTGTGACTAATTGTGCTGATATGGTGCGATCCGAAAATGTTGAATAGGGGAAGTAGAAGTCTATGATAAAATACTGAATGGAAAGCAATCGTTTCAGAGGACTTATTTTCGCTCATTTCCTTAAAAGTCAATCTTATTCAAATACTCAATTAAATCACATCATACAGACTTCTACAAAGTCTTCATACCGGAAGTCATTTATCCTATTTGCCTAACGATACCTTTGAACAATTAAGATCGAATTTATCTCGTTGAAATCATGCGTATATTTTCTGTGAATATTTTTTTCATTCCATGTTTTTTAAACTAGCCTAAAGCTAAATTTTCGAAAACTTTTGATTAAAGCTGTTTTCTTTTTTCTTTTGCTCAATTTATGTCGAGGCTAAATTTACGAAAAAATCAAAACTAAAAATCAATAACGGCGCCTACTTTTTTCGATCATTAGATTGCACGCCCATTGTCGAATTTCGATTTATCAGATAGCCTTGTAAAACACATAATATTTGTTAAACTTTAAACATCGATGATTCACCTTTTTTACTTTCGAAAAGCTTGAACAAAATAGCACGTGGATCAATATTGTTATTTTCTGCGGTGCAGAAGCCTCTATTGATTTTTGTTTTAAGCTCAAACTTATTGAGCGTGATAGCCGCACGTGTGCACTTTGAAACACGCGTGGTCATCCGACCAATAAAACAACCGTTAATGCTGAAACAGTGCACCTCGGGATTTGTTGCACTTCAACGTTGACTTAACCCCACCCCACAGCCCCGACCACCCCATGGTTATCTCGCGTGCCGCATGGGCAGCGTGCACGCGACAAAGTCGTTCAGAGGGGTGACCGCGTAATTCTGATTGGCTCTCGGCCCTAATGCGACCAATCAAAGAAGATCGTTTCCGTTAATTCATTTATAACGGTAATTTCGTCACACCAGATATTTGTGTCAAATGGAGACTCGGGTGTTTCCAATGCGGTGTTTATTTGGACCCGTGGGAAGGTCTCTATGCCCATCAGAACGTTCAAGCGCAATTACCGAATTAGAAAAAGCATGCCAGTTAAACAGAGAACAATTTATCAGAAAATATCAGTTCGATCTTCAAACATTGACAACTTTACACTCAGACATTGAACCAGAACGTGTCAAAGATGTGGATCGTTTAAAACCTTGGAAATGGGAGGAAATATCATTGAACAATTCTTGCGAAGTCCCAGAATTTTATCACAGGGCACCTAGATTTAGTGTGAAGTGCATGGATGAAAGTGTATCACAAATACCTCTGTCCCGCTTGAGATCCCCGAATTCCTTATCCTGTGCGAAACCACTGGCAACGAGAAGGCTGTGTGACTCCGAATCCCAAAAGCTAACTGCACTCAAATTTTGGAACACCAAAATTATAAAATCATTACCGTTTAATACAAAATTGGTCGTTACAGAAACAGAAAAAGAGGGGTTCTACGACGAACGGACACCACACGAAGCAGTTCAAATTCGAAAAAGACCTGTCACGAGAAATCCAGAAAAGCACCGCTCAATCGAACCCGGTGAAGTGAAATCAACCTCCGAGATAAACACTGATTCCCTTTCAAACCCCGAGTCTTCCAGAGTGAGTTTTTCTTCGATTACGAGCCTTTTGATTTTTGATTTGATTTTGACTTGGCTGTGCCAGTCATTACATTACTTGCCGGGCTGTTTCGCTTTAGACGTTATCGTTTTCTGAAGAAATCAGTTGGTTTCAATTTAGTGAAATGAGTTATTAATCAAATAAATGGCACACTGTTGGACTCTGCACTATTTTAGGTGTTCACTGAGCTCTAATATCATCACAGGTTATTGAAATCGTAACGGTCAGAGTTCAATGTTATTTTTATATTCCACGTCTATGGGATATAACTAATTTGTATGTTGCTTTCGTCTCATTCTGGTTGGCTGTCTGGTCCGCTTCTCATCATGAATAGAATCTAATCATAGCAGAACCGATGGATAGAGTGTACATTTTGAATTTCTTTGGACAAACGGTCAAATCACGTGTACTTATTATCTAATCCCAACGTGGGTCTGGGAAAACCCCTTGAAAATATCCCATGAACCGTGTGGTGCTCTGTGTCCCGAG
Organism: Atriophallophorus winterbourni; assembly: GCA_013407085.1. NCBI lineage: Eukaryota > Metazoa > Platyhelminthes > Trematoda > Plagiorchiida > Microphallidae > Atriophallophorus > Atriophallophorus winterbourni. Next base: position 39,964 of record JACCGJ010004399.1, read on the forward strand.
TAATGCAACGCAAAAGCGTCATCATTCTTGCGGAGAAACTTTAATATTTTCCGCTAATTAGATATCAACTAGAGCATCAACTATTTGGCGGCTATTCGCATGGCTTGCTAAAACTATTCTTACTGTCTTAACCTAATAACAGCAAACACCTAGCCTCGGTCCGGGTATTTCAATTGCGGTGGATGTGACCAACAAGATGCATTGGTAATTCATCTGCAGCATGTGCGCTTGGTCTAGAATCATCGTATGAACCATGGCCCCAAAGCCTGACTATGTTTACCACTCTCTAACTGTTTTAAGTTTCACTGAAACTGATCTTGCTGTCTCCACTTGATGACGGCAAACAACCATAAACCGGTAGTGGTGTATAAGGGATGGGGATGTGAGCAACACATTTCTTTGGTCATCCATAAGCGCCTTGAGTGCTTGACTAAGAATCACTTTGTGATTCTGTGTTTGAAAATGGTGGTTCTTCGTAAGAGCCCAATTTAACAGTGGTCTTAAATGATAACTTTATTCACCAGTTTTCCGCTTTTGGTGGCTCACTGCGCCTAAATGTTTACTTTTTCCACCGGTTGCTGATAAGAGCATCGGAAAACAAGTTACTGGAGTTGCTGTTCTTCGGATATTTTCTTTTGAATCATAGCCCTTTATAAATTACGTTGCCGCGAAAGGACTTGCATCATATGTATCACATGATTTTAGTTTGAACACTCGCTTAACTTTATTGCGATCGAGGGTGAGCTTTGACGAGACGAATAATACTCCCCCCCCCCCGAATGTAGAGAATGGAACCTGATACGTGAATAATGCTTTATTAACAAATAGTCATGCTTCTGTTTCTCTTGTAAGACGACGCTCGACATTTAGCGTGTGAAATAATCCGTAGTCTTTTTCACGGTTGTATGCACTTAATTAAGCCCCAACTACACAATAAAAATCCGCGACAAAATACTGACAAGAAACTTGTTATAGCTGTACCATCGTGATCAATGGATATATACCACCTCGTTAGCAAACTCTGAAGTATCTGGAGATATATCGAGTTCTCTTACTGAGACAGAGTGACTAATTCTGAACTGCTTTCCAAACCTGGTCTACAGAGCATGTTCACCCTATTACGACAGCGCCGCCTGCGGTGGTTTGGTCATGTCTACAGAATGGAAAATGGTCGTATTCCGAAAGATTTACTCTATGGTGAGTTGCTATTAGGATGTCGACCATTGGGCAGACCGCATTTGCAGTATAAAGACGTTTGCAAAAGAGATATGAACAATATTGACATTGACCCGGCGAGTTGGGAAGAACTTGCTCTTGACCGCTCACATTGTAGGCGTTGTGTAAAGCGTCGTCTGCAAGCTGCGGAGAAGAGCAGATACAGCTCTTGGCTGCTGAACACAGATCACGCCTCCAGCGTGTAACTGACGCCTTACAACAGAGTTCTGACCATCGTTGCAAGCGCTGCGGGAGAGATTGTTCTTCCCGAATCGAACCGTTTAGTCATTCGAAAAGCTGTACAACATGAAAATTCATGCGATTGTGATGTATATCCTTGGTCGACATCGCCAACAGACTGAATATGCTTCGATTCGTGTAACATATTGTTATGTTCCTGCTTCTGTTAAAGTCCACCACATGATCACATAGTGATCCCCCATCAAACGCTCAAGACACTCATGAAAGACCAACGTATTGTTCTACTCACAATCCACAAATGAGTCATCAAATTAAGACAGTAAGCGTTAAAATGGTAAAGTTTGTGATAGGTTTCCCTAATTTTTCCTACAAAATCACATAATGATCTCAACGTATTACTCATAGCAACAAACACATCACATTTCTTCATTTATTTATTGAGTGTGTAACCAATACAATCAATCCGTTTTGTTTCACAGGTCAGAAATATCCAACCACGCGACAAACGAATCTAAAATGGACAAATTGTTTCGATGACATTCTTCTTTGTATCTTCACTACAAATACAATATTCGCGCCATTTTACTTTTAGATGTCATACGTTTATGTGCCGCTGTGAGACGGTGAATAAGACGGCGTGCGGTCGTATTTTTGTTGCTCTGACACTTTTGCCCGTTTCTTCGCCAAATCAACTCGGATTTTAACCGTTGAAAAACTTTTTGCTATAATTTGACGAGAGCTTTTGGAATTTATACGTTTTGAACTGGTCTGTCGATTAACAGCAAAGTTACCGTTTCAACGTAAATATCTCGGTTTGCTCACGCGTGCAAACTTTCTCCCACAGTTAACTATCGTACGGTTTTTGCTTTCATTGCAAAGATCACATCGAACTACACATTTTGATATGCCATTCTGTGCTCTACTCTGTGTGGTTATCGAGTTATCACGGATTATTCGCAAAATGACCAAATCAAGAGCAAACCGGTTGAAAACAATTTCTGCTCTATGTATTTTTACGTGATTCCTGAACTAATCAGTAGGCAAACAACCCCCGTTTTACTACCAATGTTATTTGTAATTCGCATATTATTCTGTGGTTTTTGTAAAGCTATGTGCTTTTTAGACCATTAAATTGAATTGAATTGAATTGAATAACCCAGCTAAATCGATCAGTCGAACGTCCACCAGTCTTCAACCGGTCGTCCCAATTCAGCCTACAATGCGTGGTTGAGTCACGAGATCCAACACGTACGCGAAAAAATCGATCGATCATGGTGTGTTTCACGGATGTCTCCCCGACAGCGACATCAAACCACCTTGACCTCTGCGCAAAGTGTCTGTACCCGGTAAGCAATGATAGTGCATAGGTTAAATGTATTTTTTGTGATATACATATGCACGTGGCCTGCGATGAGACTTTGACCGATGAGTGTGTAAAGATCGTGAATGATAAAAACCTCCCATCCGTTTGCTATTTCTGTATTGACTGTAGAAATTCAATAGCGAATCGTAATCCCAAGAGTACACAATTCGCTGCTAGAAACGAGACTAATACAATAGAGAATAGATTATTGATAATAGAAGAGGAACTTGCAAATTTAAAGAATACTCTACGACCAATAATCAAGACTAAAACAGTTGAATTGAATAATGGAATATGCTCGACCTCACCGCCACAGAGTGCTTCTAAAAAGGTTAAATTACGCGACACTGAAGTGATACTTAAAAAGGCCTTGAAGCAGAAACCGTCTACGTCGAACGCTCCTTTGGCCAAAGCTGCCACGAAAAATACTCCGCTTAATGTTATCTGCACCGATTCGGCACCAATTGAAACGCCCCCGGTGGTACAAAAATCATACAGAGAAATACTTTTGCGGTCGACCTCCGCTGCACAATCTGAGCCTGGCACACTAAACCTAAATCAAAAAGCCTCACATTCTATGAAGAATGACCGGACACGCGACAAGCATTCTCATTTATTAAGCGTAATATGTACGAATGTTAAAGAGTCCGGCGAGAGCTTGTTAGATAGAAAACACAAACACGACCTCGACATATGGTCTCAAATTTGTCAACAGTTGCAAATTGAGCATGTTACTCCTGACAAACTGATTCGTCTAACTCGCCATTCCACCTCACATCATAGTGATCAACCTCGGTTACTAAGAGTCACACTGAAGTGCGAGGCTGATATCGAAAACATACTGCTAAATTCGTACCGACTAAAGACGGATCCGAATTCAAATTGCCGGATATATCCTGATGTGCCATGGTGGGAACGGAAGGGTGCCTCAAACACTAAGGAAAAAACGGTATCGCGGAGTATGGTTCTACTTGGGGTACCAGAATATACCACTGAAGCATCGGGACAGAAAACAGCAGATCATGACTTCAAGCAGTGGCGTTACATAGCGTCTTTGCTTAATATTTCTAACGTTGTGATCACTGACACTTGCCGGGTGCCTTTTTCAATAAACTATAAAGGAGACGGACCGAAACCTCTCAGGATTACCTTTTTAACTACCGACATGGCTGAATTTGTCAAATCCGAATGGAAAATAGCAAAACGTGCATTACCGAAAGACATTAGACTTTGTCCACCGAGACCAAGTACCATGAGTGAGACACATTCGCGGCTGGGGGCGGTAGACGGCAGCGTTACCACCGAAACGGAAGCAATCAATACATCAAAAAACGTAGTGGTTCTATGGAATGCGCTACCGCAAGATGTTGTGAATGCAACGACAATTGATGTTTTCAAATCGAAATTGGATGCATACGTCAAACAAAACCCTGAATTTGGCCCGGTGTATTGAAGTAACACGAACCCAAAAAAAAACATTAACAATGTGATTTTGATTAATTTTTTTCGCAATAGTTGTCATCCAATGGAACGTGTAAAGCATTAGCTTTTTATCACCATAAATCTTGATTCTTGATTCTTGATTCTTAAAACGGAAGCTCCAGGTTCGAACCCCACTGTTGTTGCTAGCTTCCTTCGGTCGATGTCGGCCATGGATTTGCATCATGTATCACAGCGTTACACTTGACTAAACAGTCTGATTGAGGAGGAAAATTCTTTCCCGCAGCGCTTACAGCGATAGGAAGTACGTGGTCGATCAACGGTATTTGTACACTGTTGACGTGACACATGTTCAGTTATCAAGAGAAATATCTGTTCTTTCCTAGATTGACGATGATGTCTCCTAATTAGGCCGTCCATAGCAAGTTCTTCCCAAATCTTAGAGTCAATGCCAAGAGCTTTCAAATCTGTTTTGTAAACGTCTGCGTACGTAAGTACGTCTGCCCAAAGGTCATCCTGACTTCCACTCTCCATAAAGTTGTACTTGATTGTGGTTGCACAGGTTACGATATATACTTATTTTTCCTATTTTCCCGCTTTGTAAAATTGGACGTTGACAATATGTCGAGGCAATAAAAGCAACATCCTTCCACCTAATTCACTGAGTGAAGTCGTCTCACTTGCATCGAGTTGTATTAGAACTGAGGATAAGCACGGGTCTAACTGGTCACGGCGTGTTAATAAGATGTATTTAAAAATAATCTTATATGATTGGTTACGGGTTGTCGTAGTTTTTTTTACAAAAGATGTACTGGAGTGGTGTAAACGGACCTTTTCGTGAAGGTTATTAGTTTCGTTTATGATGTGATAATAATATTTGGCGCAATTTTTGTCTAGTTAGAGGACTTATCTAGTTCATCTAGCTCATTTGACGTCAATTTAGATATGCGTCCACTAATAATCAGTGCATTAAGTTAACAAGGTTTTGATACTATTCTTCCTGTAGCAAAAAGTTGACATATCGAGCTAATCATCATCATCATCATCATCATCATCATCATCATCATCATCAATCATCATCATCATCATCATCATCATCATCATCATCATCATCATCATCATCATCATCATCATCATCATCATCATCATCATCACCATCATCATCATCATCACCATCATCATCATCATCATTATTATCATCACCATCATCATCATCATCATCTCCTTCTTCTTGTGCTTCTTCTGCATTATCCTTGTCAGCTTTATTAACATCTTTAACAACATCGACATCCACGAAGCAACCGCCGACACAATCAACGTCATCTACTGCTCCTCCAAAGTGCCACAACCGTCATCATCATAATCGTGCACACCATTGGCATCGTTCCGGATATTTCTCTACCAATTATGTGGTTATAAATTACTCACTGGAATCAACGAGGAAATTTTAGCCATGTCAGGCACAATCACGCACAACGCGACGATATCTCAGGGTACCTATTTATCCAAACTGTCTGTCGGGCGTGTTGTTTTCCATTTGCCGGTAAAATATCAATACAAATCAAAGGCGACGTGGAGAATGTCCCAATTCCTGGAATAATTTAGACCCCTCGCCTCACGGTCCGAACCCTTATTTCCCATAGGATATGATTCCTTTCTCCAACTAATCCTGATCTATGGATGTTCGGTTTACATTTTCGGTTTTACGGGCGGGTGTGTGTGTGTTGGTAATGTCTTAGGGAACACATGTGGACCGAATCAGGTTCACAGGTGCACAATCCGAGTTTATCAAGAACCTGGACAGTCTCCGGATCCATCGTATACCGTTTGAGCGATGACTTGTAGCGCAAAAATAACAACAACAACAACAACAACGGCCACACATGGTCACGATTAGGGAGGGAGTGTGGTGTTTCGACAGGTGACTTTCTACGGAGCCATAAATATGGCGCTTTAAAATAAATATAAATCGATAAATCATACGATGAACATTTTTACTGGCGCAATTTATGATCTTCTGGTCACGCGGCTCACGTGATTTGAAATTGACAATCACACGGCATATTTTAATCGAAATGGAAGAAAATTAAAGTTGGCGGAACAAGAAGTATTTACTAGGAAACTAGAAGGAAACAATCCAACGTTTGAAAGGAGGCGTTCAATGAATTAAAAATCCCTTTGTACATGCATTTCCATCACACGCATCCAAGACCGGTTTCGTGCTGTCTGCACCCATCAGTGTTACCATGAGTTATAGAATGTTAAATTCATGTCTGTTGGCGGGGTTAACCACCACTGCTGATGGTTCAGTTTCAGGTGTTCTCAATAAAAACAGCCCTTTCGAATACACACTCTGAGTCTTGGTTCCGAATGGTAGAATTACACAATCCGGTTAATGCCCTGGCAAAAATCCATGGCGTGGAGGTTGTGCCCACTGAAGAATGTTGCACACGAATCATATTTTCTGCAACCGAAAATTCATACGGAATCCTAGTCATTCCCACGAGACGTGACACACCGTAGGCGTACTATAGGCTGTTAAGCGGTAAGGTCCAATCAGTGGTGAGGGGTTGACTACTACTTAATCATGTTCTCTGTCCTGACTATCACCCTTGGTCTGACGAAGCTACTGTGTCAGAAGTGAAACGTTACCCAAACAGTGTTCTATCTAATTGCACTCAAATTTCTTTGCATTATGAACACAAGATCGGTCCCAAACATATTCCAATCATACGGAATCTATTTTTTCACTTAACATCTCGGAAGAGGTGTCGTCCTGTGAGCCGTCCTACACTATATGCATGCCCTGCTGAACCCTCCGTTGAATGTCATCACAGAATAAACGGAGTCGACGCTTCTAATGCGAATGGATTGGTTTTCGTTATCTGAGATCGCCAGAGATAGATGTTTGAGTTACATGCAACTTTACGAATTCCAAATTCTTACCTCGATTACCATCGGTGCCATGACTCTTTACGTTCTGATTTTGTTGAACGCACTCCAAAACTGATTTTACTACCCATACTGTCAATATCTGCATTCGGATGTTGGACGCAAATGTTTTCCATACGATTTGACTTCAGCTGCGCATTAAATAACGGCGGAGCTTTACACCGGCTATACTTGATCTTACATGGAATTATTGATGCTGATTAGCATAGCCTATGAACACGATAAATCTAAATGCTTTGCAATACCAACAATGCCCATAAGATCTAATCGGTGTTAGCTTACACTGTATCCGATGGAAAGACTTGACACGGTGATCTTTTCGGTTGGGAGACCACAACAGATGTTGCTGGCTCCTTCTGAACTGGTCGGGCAAACAAAGCTACTCAAATGTGCCAGTCTTGAGAAAGATCCCTAAACGTTTAATTGCGATCGGTCAAACGGCGGGTAGGCCAGTCTGTAAGGCGTAGGACCACAATGGTGATAGTCGGGGTTCGAGTCCCATCCGAAGCGGAGGATATGCACTGCTGATGTGCTCCATTATGAACCGTCATGATCAACTTTGTGAATATTTCGATGGGCTTGTCTCGGATGAGTAGTCACAAACATGTTCCGCAAAAATCGCTTAACCATCAGTTCTTGTTACTTGAATCGCGAATCTTGAAAATAGGATAGCACAGCTTGCTGTTTCGCGTAGCAAGAAGTACTGACAGGTACAGTCATATATGTCATTGCCGTCAGTTAGTTTGCAATGATAATCTGAAGGACAAAATGTGTTTTAAAAACACGGTAAACATGATAGCTGGCAACAAAACACAAAACTGTTTGAACTATGTTTTAATTTTTTAAAATTGGACAATTAAGCATTACAAGTACAGCTGGGCTATCAGCACTTACCCAGTATCGCGATTGGTAAACCAAAACGACTGTTTTGATGCTTTGGGATTTTAATATATTTAACCGGTTTTCTCTTGCGACGTAAAAATTCTTCGAGATTTAGTTGAACCTGAAACGTATACTCAAGTTATTTTATGGTAGCTAAGATCATAAGTTGTTCATATTATGTCAAAAATGCCATGAAATTTCTGTGTCACGAACATGAAGCTTTTTATAACCCAGTATTCGCTATTGGGGAAAGCAATTGAGTAAGAAACCTTTCGTCAACATTTTACAGCCTGAACCATATATCAGCTGACGGTCGTATTCAGAAATATCTAATCCATGAGAACCTGAATTAGAAAACTCATGGATGGATGGTTGAATGCGACACGATATCACCCGGCTGCGGACACCAGAATTGGTGAGATTTCATTTAAAGTGTGTGTACCCAAAGTCTTTAGCGCATTGGCTTTATCAACAATGCAGTGGATCGAGAAAGGTTCCCACTGACGTAGCGGTCAGTACACCAATTTCTGGTAGCATCCATTCCGGGGTCCGAGATGGGTAACTGTAGATTTTTTTCTTGCTCACTATACAATGTCTTTAGATGGGGGAGGGGAGTGAATATCGATGCATTCCTCACATCCGCTGCATCATGGTATCGTCATTGAAATTTTATGATCTTTGTGAAAGAACCCACCATATGTTTAGACACCAACACCGACTAGTTAGCTGAGCCAAGGGAACCAAGCTGCTGCTTAGGTGTAAGAATGGTTGTTCTACAAATGAAAACGGGCTCTTCATTGAGCCGACGACGTAGGAAGAACTACCTCTTGACCGCTCGTGTTTTAATCCGACTTAAAATGAATCAGACTCGAGCTGAATACAAGCGGGAGTTGCTCTTAGTCACAGAAAGAACTACGAGACAAGACAAATGGTGTGACGGGTGTTGGAGAGTTTACTGCCCACGGGTTGGTCTGATTCTGCGAGAGGGACTGAACGTAAATGTGTGTTTGATATGCCGACATCTATTAAATGATAACGATTAATCGCTACAAGTTCAATGAGAGAATTAAAACGTTTCAATCCCTTATGGCCGTAACAATCAGCATGCGAAGGTTTGTGTGCCGACAATCTATATGTGTTTAAGATGCCCATCCACTGTTGTCGTAGACCATACGAAGCTATTTCTTGTTAAGCTGTTAGCCAGTCTATTAAACTCGTTTCGTTATTCAGATGATTCTGACAGACAAGATGCGAGGGGAGGTAGAAAAGATTAAACAACCCGAGAAGTGGTGTATGATGAGATCATCAACAACAAATTTTAAATAACATCAGGAGATTCCGTCCTTACTGCGATTCTTAATTCCTCCCAACTTCTGAACTGGACACTTAGTGACCACAGTGTTTAGACTCCCACAAACCGAGGTATTATTCAGTCGTAAAACAGAAAAAATTGTGGTATAGATTATGTTCATAGGCGAACTTACTTGAAATCAGTGTCTTACTACGATGACAAATCGGCAGAGAAAAATGGAACACAGTGAGATGTTTTTCTGTGAACGGATTCAAAATGGCGCTTGTCCGGTCAATAAATTTGACAGACAATAGAAATGCAGCAATTTATAGCTGAAATTAGCTACTATTGAAAAGTACAAGTGACTGAATTTTTGATATTGTCACTATACCGCATGATACGAGATCCATCAATTATTGTGTAAAAAATAATAACAGCCCGAATAATCATCTTCAAAATCTCCAGCTCTGAGTTATCGATCTGTTTGAGAAGCACGTAACTAAATCGGACTTAGATTCTGATAAAATATTAAACGTAAGGTATACGCGTGTGCTATGCTGACAGAAATGAGAAAAGATTCAGGATGAAAAGAATGGAATGTCATTCGCTCCGTCACCCCACGTCTTGACGACGTGATGAGTTTCTTTCTGAAGGTCACATGACAGGCGGGAAAATTAAATCACTGATTGGACACGTGCTATCGTGACCAACTCATGTTGCACTCAAACAAAAGAATTGTGGTCCCACAAGGCATGGCAACCGAGAAATGCGCTCCCAAAATCCCAATGTTGCTATAATTTTCGTTCATATGACGACGAGAATGACTGAACTCAAAAAAATCCTGCATATGAACGAAATAATACACCAAACTAACAGCTCGAATTTAGGAATAGACGGATTTTCCAGTGAGAGAAGACACATTTAATTGCTTTAGGTAGATAGTGTGATCGGTAGGATATCTTAATATTTAAACGATATCATCGTCATATAAAAATGTGTACAGCATGTTTACAAAATCAAACACGGAACTGCTTACAATGTTGCTCATGGTTGTACCAGCTGCAATAAAATCCTCGGATGGAAAGCACTCGATCAGTTTTAGAGGGTTTCGCTATCCTCTGTTAGAATGGAAACTGAGGACCACATTTTATACTTCGGTTCAACGATAGAAAGCGGTACAGTTAATACAGTTCTACAAAATTGCCATGGTTCTGGGCTACTACATACATTCTATCTAGTGCTATATATATATATATCTGGTTAAGGAAAATAGAAACTTCAAGAGAACCGAAATAGACCCATGACTTCTTGTTTGAAATACTCACCTCAATGGCATTCCAATTTACATCTCAAAATCAACGGTTGTGTTTGTTAATTCGTACAAAATTTACATTTTCTCTCAACAAATTTACAGTTCATATACAATGTCCTTGTCGATCACGTGTTTCAGGATTCAAGTTTATATGTTTATTAAATAGCGAAAAAAACGTATACATTACTAAAGGGTTGTAGTTTATAAATTTACGAGAAATCTTATTGATCTAGGAAGTTGAATAGCCAATTAGGTCAACAATATGTAATTACAAGCGCAAATATGTTCAAAATCGATTGAAAATTTTATCACATGTAAGCTCCTTCGGCAAATTGTTCCACAGGATGCAGGTGCACACGGAATACGAATCTATGCGAATACAATCGATTTGGGGTATGACAAGTGTGTTAACGAGTTTGCGTGTGATTTGGGACAGTTTTTAATCTATGTCTGAGTGGGTTGTCTCTATATTGTCATATAAAAGAATCGGATCACTGACGATGCGTGAGGTTCAACCACTTCAGCTGCTTGCCACATGTTAAGTTTCGGCGTCCTTCCCTTTCCGACACCTATGCAAAATCTCTCAACACGCGATCATAATCTCACCATTAAAATATTACCTTAACACTTCGACACATTTATTAAGTTCGTGTATACTTTCTTTGGTACGTTTTGCTGTCGGACATTTAGTCATTACCGAATGAAGTGTTTTTCTAACACTTGAATAATCCAGTTTACTGAAAACCATTAGTGCTTCCGTTCTACACACGCTCACCTTAAGCATACATTTCCGACCGATGTTTTTCACAAGGATCATGAATACATACTTGTGGCCAGTCAGGAAATACGGTGTGCAGTCATGGTCTCTGTGGCTCAAGGAGGATGTTGAATTTATGCAACGAATCTATCACCGCTCAACAAAACTAGTTCTCAACATGCGAAACTAGCCTTATAAAGAAAGGATAGCTCAACTGAATCTGTTGGACTTTCCCTATCGACGAATCAGAGGAGACATTATGTTACTTTACAAAACATTCCATACCCCGAACCATTCCTTACAGGATTTATTCACGCGAAGGGATACGATAAAATATCGGACCCATGAATGTGCTACCCCATTCCCGCCTGAACTGTGGAAGATATTTTTATTCTGTCCGTGTCTGTTTTAATTGGAACGGTTTACCTTCAACCGTTGTTCACCCCACTAGCTTACATGAATTTATAACGAAATTAGACGAATTTTTATTGAATTATTCGTTTTCCGAACACTTATATTCTGCTTAATCTAATTCCTTATCTTATTTAGAGGCGATTGGTTCCATTACCTAGAGTAAAACTGTTTTGTACGATTGAAAGTATATGAACCTAATTCTTCTTGTTGTTTAAAGTTAAGGAATTGATTGATTGCTAAAAAGCCGAAGTTCAACTCTTTCTATCAAGCCCCACTGAATCTGATATTACTCTCTCCGGAAACTATTTGTTAAGTATGAATGAAGGGGATTTGACCACCACAATACATTGGTATTTCTACCATGTTTCTCAACACTATACACTTGATCGACTCTGTTCCAGCCAAAACTAATAGTATTCCAGTGGTTTAGATCAATTGGCTACCCAGTTGCATAATGGAGTTTAGAGGATGAAATGCATGCGAAATTATCCCATAATTTAGTCAACCCTCAGGTCTGGTGTTCAGAATTGATTAGAAAAGGAATGTAAACAAGAGAATCGTCCTTCCGTTGTCGAACTCTTTGATTAGTCATCTGATAGTAGAAGAACCGTCAGTTGGTAGATTTTAATAGTAACAAGACACATTGCTTTACAAAACATTCCATACCCCGAACCATCCCTTACAGGATTTATTCACGCGAAGGGATATGAGGAATTATCGGACCCATGAATATGTGCTGGTCGTACCCCATTCCCGCCTGAACTGTAGAAGGTATTTTTACTCTGTCCGTGTCTGTTATACTTGGAACAGTTTACCTTCAACTGTTGCTCACACCACTAGCTTGCATTACTTTAAAACGAAATTAGACGAATTTTTATTGCATTATTCGTTTCCAGAACACTTATATAGTGTTTAATCTATGTTCTTATATTGTTTATACACTTAAATTTCAATTTTTACCATCTTATGGTTGTTGTTAAGCTTGTTGGTTTTTAGACCATTAAAAACCTTGAATTACCTTGAATTACCTTGATAGTTTGATCAGCAATATGTCGGTTAGTAATTCATCTCCACTTGCATTACCTTATAGAGAACTCATCAAACGATATCAAAACAAAAACAACAAAGCATTTCTTCATTCAACACACACTAAAGAGTATTTTCCACGATCATTTGACGCTGTTTACGTATATGTTATGCGATTTACAGTAGCTCAGTGAATGAAAGGTAGATTGGCGGTAAACCGTCAGAAATTGGTTGTGGTGTGTAAGTGATAGTAGTCGCGAGCACTTTACTAAATTAGATTGCATTTTCATTCTTAGATATCAGACAATTCGTATCAGAACTTAATTATTAATTTTACGCCGTGAAATCTACTATCACTAAATTTCAGTACCTCGGAATTTCCTTATTCACATTTTTTCGATGTTTTTCTCTGTACTCGAATTGAAATTGAGCTCACCCTCCGTCAATTTGCTCACATCCACAGCCCGCATACTCACCATATCGGTGATGAGCAACTTGTCCTCGGAATTTCCTTATTCACATTTTTTCGATGTTTTTCTCTGTACTCGAATTGAAATTGAGCTCACCCTCCGTCAATTTGCTCACATCCACAGCCCGCATACTCAACATATCGGTGATGAGCAACTTGTCGTTTGATAACCCTCGTTGCATTGACGAAATAATTAGAACGTCAAAACACAAGCAAACAAATTAGCGCGTCACCAACAGAGGGCGCCCCACTAGCCACAGGTGCTCTTGGCTCCCACGCCACACGATTTGTTGAAATACGTCGATTCCCAATCTCATCTCGTACTCGACCGCGCTTTTGCATGCTTGGTTGACATCACAAGGGCTTGGTTACCATGTTCGATATTCACCACTCGTCACAGCTTGCGTTCTCGTTCAGATGAACGAATCCCGCTTTCCCATGACAATCGAGAGGAAGTTTACGTATGGAGTGAACCGTATGTCCACGATAACCGGGAACAGCGTGTAACCGAACTGGGAAGAAATGCGGGGGAATTAAATACCGCTTAAGGGATGCGTGGTTAAATGTACACAAATCCTCATTTGTGATGGAAATAATCTCAACTTGTCGTGACAAGTCTACTTTACGAAGTATTATATTACTCAGTGTTCCCGAAAATGTTGATGCAGTATCAGCTCCGGTATCAATGCAACATGATTTGAAGCAATGGTTATACATTGCCGATCCCATTGGATCTCGTGATTCAATTGTTGTAGATACATTTAGAATACCTAGATTCTCCAACTAAAAAGGCAATGGGTCCAGTTCTATGAAAATCAGTTTTCTAACGAACGACGTGGCTGTTGCTATCAATACCAACTGGAAATCGTACCGCGCAAAACTTCCACCAGACGTAAGACTAAGTGTGTCCAAGTGTGATCCCTTGTTACCACCCAAAGAATTATCGCAGTTGTAGCTTGATAGCAATCTAGATGCTGCTCGTCAAGATGTTACTCAAAAAAACGAAAAAGGTCCGGCTTACCGCGAATCGGACTAAAAACTACATAACATGACCACTCATTCTGTAATATTAATGCGACCAAATGTGTATATACGAATACGCAATGCTTAATTATCAATTTAGCTGATCTATGTGAGATTTAAGAGAGACTTTTACCTGATCTTGTTGTTGTTACAGAGCTCTCGATTCATAAAATGTTATTTCTCCGTCGCGATCGCCTAAGATCCGGTGGTGGAGTTGCAGTCTACTCTCATGAATGTTCAGCGTAGTGTAACGAACTTGATCATCCTGAATTCAGCCTTCCTGATACGATGTGGTGTTCAGTGAGCCTATTCAATGAAGATGAATGTACAATCGCCATCATTTACCGCTCGCTGTGATCCGAAATCTCGTTCAATAATAAATTAATCGAATCTTTACAGTACATATCTTGTCGTTAGACAACTCAATTGCTGATCATGGGCGAAATTAATCTCCCGTGTTTGTAATCAAGACGTGAACATTGCCTGCACTCGTTTGAATATAAATTCAAGGAGCTTATGGAACTCGCTCCACTGAACAACCACGTTGACCAGCCAACTCACAGAAGGGGTTCTTGACTAACCTTCAACCCTTGACCTTGTTTAAACGCCTGAACCAACAGTGGTAGAGACCATATAATACCTGGCTCCCCTGGGAAAGAGTGACCACGCTGTGCTAGTATTACAATACATTTAAAAATTAATTGTATTCGAAAATTGAAGAAAACTCGCGTTATGTACCACCATAACTATCAGTTTGTTATCCAGAGTAGAACTAAGAAATAGTTAACTATAAGAATTTAGTCCTGGGCAACTCATAAGTATCTAGGCACGAAAGCAACATGGTAGCTATTCTGTAATCACAACTCTTGTAAGAGAAGATCACATGCAGTTCCAATGGAACTTCCTTAAGATAATGCAAACGAATCTTAAGCTTCTCTACAATATAGTAAATAAATGATCGAAAATCAAACCTGGCGTATTCTCTGTAGAAACCCACAATGGATTGACTCACTATGCCCAAGATACCGCCGATGCTTTAGCCACGTCTTACTCACTTGCCTTTAATCCTAAGCATTGTATCCCATATCAAGTTTTTACCGAATTCGCCTCGTTTGGAATTATTAAGTGAAATTACTGTCATTGAATATATGGTTGGGCGGGAACTTTGTCAACTAGACGAAAAGAAGTCCCCTGGCACAGACAAAATTACCCCCGCCACACCTCGCAGGTGTCGCATTTCTCTGACTGCTCCTCTCACGCACTTATTCAAACTCAGCCTTCATGAAGTAAAAATACCACCGCATTGGAAAGCCGGGATGATAACTTCTTTAGACCAGTAACGCTACTTCCGGTGATCTCTAAATTAATAGAGCGCATTGTGACTACAGGCATTCGAGAACACTTAGAAAATCAAAATATTTTGACCGCAGCACAACACGGTTTTCGAAGAAATCTTTGCTGTTTATCTAACCTTCTTACTACATACGAGGATTGCATTAGGGCACTAGACGAAGGTGATGCTGTACATGCTTGCTGCATCGACATTTCCAAAGCTTTCGATATAGACAACCATGACATTTTTATCAAAAACTACGAGGCTTATGGAATAGCGGGAAAGCTACTGAATTGGTTAATAGACCATCTTACTGATAGACATGTCCAAGTTCGCGTTGGCAACACCCTCTCAAGAAGAATAGACGTCACCATTGGAGTTCCGCAGGGCTCGGTGTTTGGACCTCTTATTTTCTTGGTGTACATGAATGACCTTGTGAAGGATATTGGGTGTAATTTGATACTGTTTTCGGATGATATTAAAATATGGTAACGTGTTAGGACTATTAACGACTGTATGGCATTACAAAGGGATCTTTGAACCTCAATTCGTTTGTCACAGACAAAAGAGTTGCCCTTTAATCCTGCAAAATTTAAAATGCTGCGGCTTGGAAAATCTCTGAACCACACGTATCAGCTTGGCATGCAGGATCTCGTCTGGACTACCGCCGATAAGGATATAGGTGTCTGGGTTTCGTGTAACCTCAAACCCGGACATCATTGCCGAACTGTGCATAATAAATCCTGCCGTATCTTGCGTCTGATTAAGAGGATATTCGGGAGTTTCACACCAGAAACCTTACCCCGTTTAATTAACGCATACGTACGTCCTGTTATAGCATATTCAATCCGAGCCTGAGAACCATAACTGAGGAAGGATATTGAAATACTTGACAGGATTAATCACCGAGCTACTAAGTTGGTATCCCGTCACAAAAATTCGCCTTTCCAAGAGCGATTGACAAAACTTGACCTACATTATTTTACCCAAGGACCTTACTCTGACACGCAGACATTAAAGGCTTTAAGCATCCCACATTCTCGACTGGATATTCGTCGACATTTGTTCTCTGACAGAATTTGTCCCACGTAGAACATCTTACCCTGAGAAATCATATGTTCGGAATCAGTTAAGGTTATCGCTTTAAGCTTCGATCAATACATGTCGAACAATGCGGTATGTGACTGCCAACTTTAATTCTTGAAAGTAATTACATTTTTTCCAATCTATATACATCGTCACTCTGTGAATATTGTTAAGCTTATTGCTTTTTCTACCATAAAAATTTGTGAGTTCTGAGGTCTTAGTAACAGTAGTGTTGGTTGCTCTCAACCAATGTGGCACAGCGTTTACAGTTTCTGGAAACAAATGATAAGAACTCCAGACCTTCATCCACTTCACAAACAACGATGTGTTAGGGCAAACGCGTTCCGATACCTCATTGACGCAGACCGAAGAGAAAACCGGACCAAGAACTGCACCTTGGGTAACTCGGCTATTGACCTCAATATGTCCTGACTGTGCAACATCGACGCGCATACGGCAACCAAAATGGTCACCGGATTGCATAACCTAACCTTTGATCAGCGATTAACTGGACTACAACTGTGCAATCTCGAGTGCAGGCGCATCAGATGTTGCCTACAGAATGATGAATACGTCATCCCATCTAATCGCACATCCATTCAATTCTGGTTCCAGTCTACCTACACTTACCATTCTAATACTACACGCCAATATTGATCTCTTTTCACAATTTTCTGGAACAGTTTACCATCAGAAATTAGGTCACCACCAAGGAAGTGCTTTTCAAAGAAATATTATGAACTTTTATATTGAATAATAGTGCATTGACCCCAGCTTACTGAAAGCAATCATCGTTTCCGTTGTACACACGCAATTAAAAAACAAACAACTCCAATATACATTTCCGGCAAACATTTCCCTTTGTGTATTTGCATGCATTTAGATCACATACACGCCATGACCGGTTTCGCGATATTTGCTCGCATTAGGTAGGGACTGCAGTAGAAGAGAAGAGATATGCAAGGTATGAACTTGTTATCCACTGTTGGATAAAAATTGCACCACCAGCCTGTTCAATCTCATGTGCCCACACCGATGGAAACAGGTTATACCCATTGGCTTGAATAAACATATGCGTTTGCATGCATTTACATCTAGCGCATCCGAAGACCCCAAGAAATTGAGGAGCAATTTACTCCAACAGACATTTCCAACCCACATTTCCTCTCCCAATTTCATACTTGGAATTCTTCACACACATCTTTCAAATCGCCAGAACCAAACTCTGAAAGTAGTACGATTTATCAGAATCTAATACGTATAGCCTGTGATATTGTGAAGCGATTTACTCTTTAACGTAATTCTCAAACCTGAATCTTTAAAACAAATTATTGTTATTTTCAAAACGTTTTACGTATTTATCAGAGCTGTTTTTCTCTGATGATGAACACGTGCATACACCCGTTTATTGATTACGCTTCACAAGCCTGGACCCCATGGCTTCAAAAAGATATTTCACTTTTGGATCGCATATATCACAGAGCCTCAAAGTTGGTCATCGGGCTCGAAAACCTATCATTCGCTGACCGACTAAGTAAACTGAAGCTGACGACACTTGCACAAAAGAGACTGCGAGCCGACCTCCTCCTCACATTCAAAATCCTTAACAGTGTTTCCCACCCTTTGGATATACTATTTCACCGACGAACATCCAGCAACAACCGCGGTCACAACTGCAAGTTGGAAATACCCCACTCCAATCAGAACTGCCGCAGGTATTTTTATTCTGTGAGTATTTGTTTCGCTTGGAATTCCCTGCCAGCCGATTTGGTAAGCTCAAACACTTTTTCTATATTTAAATTAAAACTAGACGATTTCCTGAGAGCCAATCCAAATTATGCCCCGAACTATTTATAATCTATCGTTACCAGAATTATTTTGATTTTGACATTTTTCTACACACATATACACTTTTACCTATAGTTCAACTGCATGGTTATTGTAAAGTAATTGCTTTTTCAACCATAAATCTTGAATCTTGAATCTTGAATCAAAAGCAGAGTGTTGAATCGGTTTGAAAATCACAATTAAAATTATCACAGCCTGCTATTTAGCCACTGAAAAGCGGCTCTCGCATTTGTAGACAGAACTAATTATCCCATATTTCTGAACAGTGTGATCCGTAGCATTGGACATTGTTTGTATGATACGAGAGGAGTTATTCCATCTGTTCCGAAGATGTTTCGGTCTTTCGACAGAATAATAAGTTGAGTTGAGTTCACCGATAAACGAATATATCGCTTAGGAAAACAATGATGGGGATGGTCTGTCTTGGACGGCGAATCGTATGTTTATCCGCTATGAAAACTGAAAAGTGAGAATTGGCTAATACCAAGGCTGTTTATGATGCAGTTTTTGTTGGGCACACCGGAGAGTTCAAAACTGAAACACATGATTACACCTTAAAGGATCTTCGAACTGAGTTGTACTCAATCATAATGAAGCGAGTGTTGGGTTGGGGAGAGAATCCGAAATTGATTGCTTTAGGTTAGGCCAGGTCAACGGGTCGCAGCTAGCACATTTCTGGTCCAACAATATAATCACGTAAACCCCAGCATTGCACGCACGCACATCGATTGTGTCTCAATTCATCCCTGAGGTCATCCCGTCCAACGCTAATCGCGTTCACCCACGAATCCACCCACAAAACAAGAGAAGCCGAATGGAAAAAGGCGTTTATTACGCACAAGACAAATAACGAAACATACACTTATCGTATCTATAGGCAAACTAACAATCACAACGGTGGTCCTCAATATGTCTGTCCCGGTTTCACTACGAGCTGATTTGTCAGTCGATCTCGTGCCAACCGGTACACTTTAAGCCATCGCCACGTAGGGCTCGTTTGACCGGTATCGACGAATTGCATATCTTTCGATTGTGGCTGACGTTTTACTTCTTTTCATACATTT
The DNA here is from genome assembly GCA_013407085.1 of Atriophallophorus winterbourni. NCBI lineage: Eukaryota > Metazoa > Platyhelminthes > Trematoda > Plagiorchiida > Microphallidae > Atriophallophorus > Atriophallophorus winterbourni. The sequence continues at coordinate 59,640 of JACCGJ010004399.1, forward strand.
GAAGATTTTGTCGCTCGAACCGTGCGAATGAAATCAATCTGCAACCCGAAATATTACGAGTTCGTATTTGTCGTCGTCGAACTTTTCCGAGCTTCTTGCTCTTGTGTTGTATCGGTGGGTAGAGTTCCGCATATCATTCGAATGCTTGCTAATGCTTTTCGCAATCATATGCGTGATTTGTTTAGGATAGTTCTGCTCGGGTGTGATTGTTTCGATGCAGTAGCCTAGTAGAATCTCGTACATGTAACCAATTGAGGTTTCGACTTAAGCGTATGAATTCATCTGTATTTCGTGTATTTTTCAAACTAGGTAAAGCTAGGGCCAATCGAAGTCATAATGCTACTTACTAGGCATGTTATTCGTAATTCCCGTATTACTCTATAGTTTTTTGTTGAGCTATATGCTTTTAGACCATTAAATTGAATTAAATTGATTTGAATCAGATGAACGTTGCTGATTTCTTCTATGATACTCATTGCGTTCTGAGGGAAGTCACTGAATTCCACGACATCTATCTTTCTTTTTGTTTTACTGACATCGCTCGTTCTCACATATTTGCGGAGATTTACTACCGTTAAAATGAAGACAACGATAACTTCGCATGGATTAAAAATGAATGCTCATCAACGCTCATTAAATGATCATTGCGAGTGAATTAGAATATCAATAAAGTACCTCATAATTCTAAACTTGAGCATTTTCTGTCCTCTTATTTGCATTCTCGTTATTTTCAACCCTTGTTTTGGCATCAGTACGTTCACGTATAGCGGGCTTTTATGATAGTTTTAATATACTTGCTCTTTTAACCATTGGGCATTGAAGCTTGTCTAGTTGTGCTGTTTAGCTGATAAGCCTAAAACGGACTTGCTGATCATGAGATAGGGCACAGGTGCCCCGGGGAAATTCTATGAAGATGGGAATGCTGATACGTTCTGTAAATTTCTTGTTTATAAGTTCCGGCATCTCACTGTTTATTTACAGAATGATACCCCCTGGCATGAAGGAGGGTTCTATCGATCGTTCAATTACCAGAATGTTCTCCCTTGATGCTTAGTCCAATTTCTGTGTTGAGTGCCGTCCATGGTTTCGCTGATTGACGTGATGCAGGGAAATATGAAATCGAGGAATAAAAGTAGTTTTAGTTAAGGAATAGAATTGCGGTATATTTTGGGATATTATTTTAATTCGAATTTTTGTATCCGAGCAAGTGATTCATTTCGAATAATCCAGTATTTTCTTGGAAACCACACGAACAGATTAAACACAGACTAGATTCTAGATTCAATATTCAAGAATTTATGGTATAAAAAGGCTCGTAGCTGTACAACACTACAGGATATTCAGGTAAAGACATATATCTATATATATATCTATATATAATATCATAAATATATATACAAAAATAAATTGAGTCATTAGGAAGATCGACAGTTTTGTAGTTACAAAAATGTCATGTATTGTCGCTGTATGATGGAAAAAAATTATTCGTTTGGAAAAAGATCATGTTATATAAACGGGATGTAGGGTGGGATTACTACACATAAATATATCCAATTTGTTCCTGAAAATCCTTTCACTAGATGATTGGACAACATCTGACGGTAGGGAGTTCCATAAGAAGCAAACGCGCACCGAATAGAAGAACCGACGGCAGTTCCGGTGGGAATGTGGAATATCAAATGCCAATCTGT
>JACCGJ010004400.1:0-25933 GCA_013407085.1 Atriophallophorus winterbourni
TTGTTGCTGCGCGGTACGCGTTCCGGCTGACTGCTGCTTTGCCTAGCTCCTGGTGTGTCTCCGTACTGAGTTCATGATGACTCGTGTTGCCGCTGTGGTTTGCACACCGTGTCTCCGCTTGCCGTGTATCCTAGTCAGCAGTGTTTGGGTGGTAACGGTAAGTGATTCAGTTCACACTCTATTTTTTCCATGTAGTGGTGAATGGCACGGTTAGATCCTTGCAAATCACCTCACAACCGTTTGCGTTCGTTATTAACAACGTTGTCTTTCGACGAGGCAGTGAATCGTGTAGCTGTGTTTGTCAACTTCGTGGATGTAACATGTATGATGACTGTAAAATGTTGGTTGATGTCTCATGGTAAACTTGTGCGAAGATGCGTTTTTGATAAGTTAACCTCAGTGTGCTCATATTACTTGTGCGCGTTAAAACCGTTTCATGCTTGCACTCGTGTTTCTATCGGAAAATGTGTAAAAGGTTTTCCAGTAAATGACGTGATCCACGTATTGGTGCAATACTGTCGATCGCACGACAAGAAGCCGTGTGTATTGCTCACTCGGTGCCGACCTCGTGCAACATTGATTTTGTGGCAATCGCTAGAAGTGTGTTTGCCACACTGTTAGAATTGCCGCGACATTTGTGCTCCGGTAGTGCAGCTCGGTTGGTTGTATTTTTGTATTATGTTTTTGAATAGTACACCGTTTTGGTTTTACCTGCGGTTGATTGCACGCTTTAAGAACTGGGTGTGTACGCATCTGGTGTCGGGGCGTTGCTACATTGAAGTGTACTCAAGACGGAGATTTTCGTTCGTCTGTCTTGGCACATTCGTTTATCACATTGCTTGCATTGTTGGTTGGGTCACATGAATAGACGCAGTTTGTTGGTCATATTTGCGTTCCTGTTTGGAGTTTTGATTTTTTGTGTTCTTTTCATTTTTGTATTTGTAACTGTACATAAAATTCAGTTGTGTTTCGCATGGTGTGACCAATGGCAACGCTTTTAAACGGCATCGTTAGATGACGAAGTCTCGGCACTTATTTCTAAAGCGACCGTAGCATTCCGCAACCTAGTTCACGCCTGGCTTTAAAAAGGACTGTTTCTGTTCCTCAAGGGTAGAGCGACGTTTCTGGCGGTGTTACTGTATGGATGCGAAACCTGGACATTACGCAAAGAACACATTCAGCGTCTCCAAGTATTTGACACCCGATGTCTCCGCAACATTCTAGGAGTTAGCTGTTACAATCGCATACGCACCGATGCTCGACGAAATACGTTGTTCGGCAGTAATGTTGATATAGAGAAGCAGATCAACCTGCATAGGATACGCTGGTTGGGTCAGGTTTTGCGGATGCCGGACCACCGACTTCCGAAACGCATTCTCTTTGCGACGCCACATCCTGATTGGCATAAATCTCGCGGAGGCCAAACCGTCACATGACATAAGCAATTAAAAACCCTTACTAGTAACCTTTCAAAAGTCGGCACAGCGCGTCTTCCAGGCTGGTGTCCCCGCGATCATATATCGCAATGGCTAGTTGCACTTCAGGATATGTCATGAACCCGTGTTGGATGGCGGTCTTGCACTAAGCATCTTGTTTGAGTGTTTGCTTAACCTTGTATGTTGTCAAGCGGAGTGACGAGAAAAGATTGTTATGATGCATGACAGTGAAAGCCGCAAAGAAGCTGCCATGCTGATGTCGCTCTACTCGTTCTCGAAACTTGATTGAATTCATGATCCATTCGAGGTGTAGGCACCTCTACCCAGTTTGCTTGTGCTTACTCTTCTATAGAATCCGTAGCTATTTTAGTCCCATCTTTTAGGGTTTTACTTTTTCGTGGTTGTGTGGCAGTTAAGGATTCGGTACGTGCTACCGGTGTATTGCTGTCTGTGATGATGATGACGTGCCCATACTACTTGTGCGCGTTAAAACCGTTGTATGCTTGCACTCGTTACTATCGGTAAAATGTGTAAAGAGGTTTTCCAGTAATTTGCGTATGCACGTGTTGGTGCAATACTGTCGATCGCACGACAAGAAGCCGTGTGTATTGCTCACTCGGTGCCGACCTCGTGCAACATTGATTTTGTGGCAATCGCTAGAAGTGTGTTTGCCACACTGTGAGGATTGCCGCGACATTTGTGCTCCGGTAGTGCAGCTCGGTTGGTTGTATTTTTGCATTACGTTTTTGAATGGTACATCGTTTTGGTTTTACCTGCGGTTGATTGCACGCTTTAACAACTGGGTGTGTACGCATCTGGTGTCGGGGCGTTGCTACATTGAAGTGTACTCAAGACGGAGATTTTCGGTCGTCTGTCTTGGCACATTCGATGATCACAATTGATTGCACTGTTGGTTGGGTGACATGAATAGACGCAGTTTGTTTGTGATATTTGTGTTCCTGTTTGTAGTCGGAATTTTTTGTGTGTTTCGCTTTCACAATTGCGTGTGAATCAGGTCCCTTGTGTACGGTCTACTCATCGCAGAGCGTTTACTACAGCAGCCGAAAGGGCCACTTATGTTTTCGCTCGCATCCCCTTACTCATTGCGTGGTAAATTATAAGCGTTTTCACGTCTTTGTGGTTTTGTATTTTGAAATCCTGTTTCGTTCCATAAACTCGGTCGAATCTCAGTTTAAAAGTAAACGTTTGTTTAATCGACCGTCTGGCTTTTGACTTTTTCGGGGGCAACGGAGGGACCTGAGTTGTTTTGCTGGTTACGGGTGTAGTGCCGCCCACGACGATGATTAATCTATTTATCCCTTATAGGTATAGTGTAGTGAATTGTTTCATTTGTGCCTCATCATTGTCTCGTTAGTGTGGTGTGTTGATTTTATTGCGACTGAGGAAATCATGTTTTTGTATTCCAGTCCCACGAGCTGCTGGGCTTTGCGACTATGTTGCTGTGGTCGATTCAGTGGCTACTACTTTGATTGCGGATGTTCCGTATGCAGCGTCAGGGTGACTGTTTTGCAGCGGGTTACATGCGATCCTTTTGGTTCAATGTGAATGGATCTGCAGATGCTGCGGGTTTGTGGTAGCTGCGCTTAATTCCAAGGTTGCAAGTAAAACGTGGCGGGGTTCCGGTTGTAATAGCATACAGTCACTCCCATGCACCAGCGGTTGACAGACTGGGGAATCATGGTTTGCTGCTGCATTGGCGTTATAGGATTTGAACGTGCTACCCCGAGTTTGGTTGTTTGCTGACTTGTTGCTGCGCGGTACGCGTTCCGGCTGACTGCTGCTTTGCCTAGCTCCCGGTGTCTCCGTACTGAGTTCATGATGACTCGTGTTGCCGCTGTGGTTTGCACACCGTGTCTCCGCTTGCCGTGTATCCTAGTCAGCAGTGTTTGGGTGGTAACGGTAAGTGATTCAGTTCACACTCTATTTTTTCCATGTAGTGGTGAATGGCACGGTGTAGATCCCCGTAAATCACCTCACAACCGTTTGCGTTCGTTATTAACAACGTTGTCTTTCGACGTAGCAGTGAATCGTGTAGCTGTGTTTGTCAACTTCGTGGATGTAACATGTATGATGACTGTAAAATGTTGGTTGATGTCTCATGGTAAACTTGTGCGAAGATGAGTTTTTGATAAGTTAACCTCAGTGTGCTCATCTACTTGTGCGCGTTGAAACCGTTTTATGCTTGCACTCTTGTTGATATGGGAAAAATGTGTAAAGAGGTTTTCCAGTAAATTACGTGATCCACGTATTGGTGCAATACTGTCGATCGCACGACAAGAAGCCGTGTGTATTGCTCACTCGGTGCCGACCTCGTGCAACATTGATTTTGTGGTAATCGCTAGACGTGTGTTTGCCACACTGTTAGAATTCCCGCTACATTTGTGCTCCGGTAGTGCAGCTCGGTTGGTTGTATATTTGCATTACGTTTTTGAATGGTACATCGTTTTGGTTTTACCTGCGGTTGATTGCACGCTTTAAGAACTGGGTGTGTACGCATCTGGTGTCAGGGCGTTGCTACATTGAAGTGTACTCAAGACGGAGATTTTCGGTCGTCTGTCTTGGCACATTTGGTGATCACAATTGCTTGCACTGTTGGTTGGTTGACGTGCATAGACGCAGTGCGTTGGTCATTTTTGCATTTCTGTTTGGGGTTGTTATTTTTGGTGTTTTTCCATTTTTGTATGTGTAACTGTGCATGGAAGTCAGTTGTGTTTCGCATCGTGTGACTAATGGCAACGCTTTTAAACAGCATCGTCAGTTTACGAGGTCTCGGCACCCATTTCTAATGCGATCATAGCATTCCGCAACCTAGTTCATCTCTGTCGGCAAAAAGGACTGTCTCTGTTACTCAAGGGTAGAGTGTATAAAGCGACAGTTCGGGCCGTGTTACTGGTTGGGTGCGAAACCTGGACCTCACGTAAAGAACTCATTCAGCGTCTTCAAGTATTGGACAACCGATGTCTCCGCAACATTCTAGGAGTTAGCTGTTACAATCGCATACGCACCGATGCTCTCCAAAATACGTTGTTCGGCAGTAATGTTGATATAAAGAAGCAGATCAACCTGCATAGGATACGCTGGTTGGGTCAGGTTTTGCGGATGCCGAACCACCGACTTCCGAAACGGATTATCTTTCGACGCCACATCCTGATTGGCATAAATCTCGCGGTGGCCAAACCGTCACATGACATGAGCAATTAAAAACCCTTACTAGTAACCTTTCAAAAGTCGGCACAGCGCGTCTTCCAGGCTGGTGTCCCCGCGATCATATATCGCAATGGCTAGTTGCACTTCAGGATATGTCATGAACCCGTGTTGGATGGCGGTCTTGCACTAAGCATCTTGTTTGAGTGTTTGCTTAACCTTGTATGTTGTCAAGCGGAGTGACGAGAAAAGATTGTTATGATGCATGACAGTGAAAGCCGCAAAGAAGCTGCCATGCTGATGTCGCTCTACTCGTTCTCGAAACTTGATTGAATTCATGATCCATTCGAGGTGTAGGCACCTCTACCCAGTTTGCTTGTGCTTACTCTTCTATAGAATCCGTAGCTATTTTAGTCCCATCTTTTAGGGTTTTACTTTTTCGTGGTTGTGTGGCAGTTAAGGATTCGGTACGTGCTACCGGTGTATTGCTGTCTGTGATGATGATGACGTGCCCATACTACTTGTGCGCGTTAAAACCGTTGTATGCTTGCACTCGTTACTATCGGTAAAATGTGTAAAGAGGTTTTCCAGTAATTTGCGTATGCACGTGTTGGTGCAATACTGTCGATCGCACGACAAGAAGCCGTGTGTATTGCTCACTCGGTGCCGACCTCGTGCAACATTGATTTTGTGGTAATCGCTAGAAGTGTGTTTGCCACACTGTTAGAATTCCCGCTACATTTGTGCTCCGGTAGTGCAGCTCGGTTGGTTGTATTTTTGCATTACGTTTTTGAATAGTACATCGTTTTGGTTTTACCTGCGGTTGATTGCACGCTTTAACAACTGGGTGTGTACGCATCTGGTGTCGGGGCGTTGCTACATTGAAGTGTACTCAAGACGGAGATTTTCGGTCGTCTGTCTTGGCACATTCGATGATCACAATTGATTGCACTGTTGGTTGGGTGACATGAATAGACGCAGTTTGTTTGTGATATTTGTGTTCCTGTTTGTAGTCGGAATTTTGTGTGTGTTTCGCTTTCACAATTGCGTGTGAATCAGGTCCCTTGTGTACGGTCTACTCATCGCAGAGCGTTTACTACAGCAGCCGAAAGGGCCACTTATGGTTTCGCTCGCATCCCCTTACTCATTGCGTGGTAAATTATAAGCGTTTTCACGTCTAAAATGTAATCCCTTTGTGGTTTTGTATTTTGAAATCCTGTTTCGTTCCATAATCTCGGTCGAATCTCAGTTTAAAAGTAAACGTTTGTTTAATCGACTGTCTGGCTTTTGACTTTTTCGGGGGAAACGGAGGGACCTGAGTTGTTTTGCTGGTTACGGGTGTAGTGCCGCCCATGACGATGATTAATCTATTTATCCCTTATAGGTATAGTGTAGTGAATTGTTTCATTTGTGCCTCATCATTGTCTCGTTGGTGTGGTGTGTTGATTTTATTGCGACTGAGGAAATCATGTTTTTGTATTCCAGTCCCACGAGCTGCTGGGCTTTGCGACTATGTTGCTGTGGTCGATTCAGTGGCTACTACTGTGATTGCGGATGTTCCGTATGCAGCGTCAGGGTGACTGTTTTGCAGCGGGTTACATGCGATCCTTTTGGTTCAATGTGAATGGATCTGCAGATGCTGCGGGTTTGTGGTAGCTGCGCTTAATTCCAAGGTTGCAAGTAAAACGTGGCGGGGTTCCGGTTGTAATAGCATACAGTCACTCCCATGCACCAGCGGTTGACAGACTGGGGAATCATGGTTTGCTGCTGCATTGGCGTTATAGGATTTGAACGTGCTACCCCGAGTTTGGTTGTTTGCTGACTTGTTGCTGCGCGGTACGCGTTCCGGCTGACTGCTGCTTTGCCTAGCTCCCGGTGTCTCCGTACTGAGTTCATGATGACTCGTGTTGCCGCTGTGGTTTGCACACCGTGTCTCCGCTTGCCGTGTATCCTAGTCAGCAGTGTTTGGGTGGTAACGGTAAGTGATTCAGTTCACACTCTATTTTTTCCATGTAGTGGTGAATGGCACGGTGTAGATCCCCGTAAATCACCTCACAACCGTTTGCGTTCGTTATTAACAACGTTGTCTTTCGACGAGGCAGTGAATCGTGTAGCTGTGTTTGTCAACTTTGTGGAAGTAACATGTATGATGACTGTAAAATGTTGGTTGATGTCTCATGGTAAACTTGTGCGAAGATGAGTTTTTGATAAGTTAGCCTCAGTGTGCTCATATTACTTGTGCGCGTTAAAACCGTTTCATGCTTGCAATCGTGTTTCTATCGGAAAATGTGTAAAAAGGTTTTCCAGTAAATGACGTGATCCACGTATTGGTTCAATACTGTCGATCGCACGACAAGAAGCCGTGTGTATTGCTCACTCGGTGCCGACCTCGTGCAACATTGATTTTGTGGCAATCGCTAGAAGTGTGTTTGCCACACTGTTAGAATTGCCGCTACATTTGTGCTCCGGTAGTGCAGCTCGGTTGGTTGTATTTTTGCATTACGTTCATGAATGGTACATCGTTTTGGTTTTACCTGCGGTTGATTGCACGCTTTAAGAACTGGGTGTGTACGCATCTGGTGTCAGGGCGTTGCTACATTGAAGTGTACTCAAGACGGAGATTTTCGGTCGTCTGTCTTGGCACATTCGATGATCACAATTGATTGCACTGTTGGTTGGTTGACGTGAATAGACGCAGTGCATTGGTAATTTTTGCATTTCTGTTTGGGGTTGTGATTTTTTGTGTTTTTCCATTTTTGTATGTGTAACTGTGCATGGAAGTCAGTTGTGTTTCGCATCGTGTGACTAATGGCAACGCTTTTAAACAGCATCGTAAGTTGACGAGGTCTCGGCACTCATTTCTAATGCGACCGTAGCATTCCGCAACCTAGTTCATCTCTGTCGGCAAAAAGGACTGTCTCTGTTACTCAAGGGTAGAGTCTATAAAGCGACAGTTCGGGCCGTGTTACTGTATGGGTACGAAACCTGGACCTCATCTATAGAACACATTCAGCGTCTCCTAGTATTTGACAACCGATATCCGCAACATTCTAGGAGTTAGCTGTTACAATCGCATACGCACCGATGCTCTCCAAAATACGTTGTTCGGCAGTAATGTTGATATAGAGAAGCAGATCAACCTGCATAGGATACGCTGGTTGGGTCAGGTTTTGCGGATGCCGGACCACCGACTTCCGAAACGCATTCTCTTTGCGACGCCACATCCTGATTGGCATAAATCTCGCGGAGGCCAAACCGTCACATGACATAAGCAATTAAAAACCCTTACTAGTAACCTTTCAAAAGTCGGCACAGCGCGTCTTCCAGGCTGGTGTCCCCGCGATCATATATCGCAATGGCTAGTTGCACTTCAGGATATGTCATGAACCCGTGTTGGATGGCGGTCTTGCACTAAGCATCTTGTTTGAGTGTTTGCTTAACCTTGTATGTTGTCAAGCGGAGTGACGAGAAAAGATTGTTATGATGCATGACAGTGAAAGCCGCAAAGAAGCTGCCATGCTGATGTCGCTCTACTCATTCTCGAAACTTGATTGAATTCATGATTCTTTCGAGGAGTAGGCACCTCTACCCAGTTTGTTTGTGCTTACTCTTCTATAGAATCCGTAGCTATTTTAGTCCCATCTTTTAGGGTTTTACTTTTTCGTGGTTGTGTGGCAGTTAAGGATTCGGTACGTGCTACCGGTGTATTGCTGTCTGTGATGATGATGACGTGCCCATACTACTTGTGCGCGTTAAAACCGTTGTATGCTTGCACTCGTTACTATCGGTAAAATGTGTAAAGAGGTTTTCCAGTAATTTGCGTATGCACGTGTTGGTGCAATACTGTCGATCGCACGACAAGAAGCCGTGTGTATTGCTCACTCGGTGCCGACCTCGTGCAACATTGATTTTGTGGCAATCGCTAGAAGTGTGTTTGCCACACTGTGAGGATTGCCGCGACATTTATGCTTCGGTAGTGCAGCTCGGTTGGTTGTATTTTTGCATTGCGTTTTTGAATGGTACATCGTTTTGGTTTTACCTGCGGTTGATTGCACGCTTTAACAACTGGGTGTGTACGCATCTGGTGTCGGGGCGTTGCTACATTGAATTGTACTCAAGACGGAGATTTTCGGTCGTCTGTCTTGGCACATTCGATGATCACAATTGATTGCACTGTTGGTTGGGTGACATGAATATACGCAGTTTGTTTGTCATATTTGTGTTCCTGTTTGTAGTCGGAATTTTGTGTGTGTTTCGCTTTCACAATTGCGTGTGAACCAGGTCCCTTGTGTACCGTCTACTCATCGCAGAGCGTTTACTACAGCAGCCGAAAGGGCCACTTATGGTTTCGCTCGCATCCCCTTACTCATTGCGTGGTAAATTATAAGCGTTTTCACGTCTAAAATGTAATCCCTTTGTGGTTTTGTATTTTGAAATCCTGTTTCGTTCCATAAACTCGGTCGAATCTCAGTTTAAAAGTAAACGTTTGTTTAATCGACTGTCTGGCTTTTGACTTTTTCGGGGGAAACGGAGGGACCTGAGTTGTTTTGCTGGTTACGGGTGTATTGCCGCCCACGACGATGATTAATCTATTTATCCCTTATAGGTATAGTGTATTGAATTGTTTCATTTGTGCCTCATCATTGTCTCGTTGGTGTGGTGTGTTGATTTTATTGCGACTGAGGAAATCATGTTTTTGTATTCCAGTCCCACGAGCTGCTGGGCTTTGCGACTATGTTGCTGTGGTCGATTCAGTGGCTACTACTTTGATTGCGGATGTTCCGTATGCAGCGTCAGGGTGACTGTTTTGCAGCGGGTTACATGCGATCCTTTTGGTTCAATGTGAATGGATCTGCAGATGCTGCGGGTTTGTGGTAGCTGCGCTTAATTCCAAGGTTGCAAGTAAAACGTGGCGGGGTTCCGGTTGTAATAGCATACAGTCACTCCCATGCACCAGCGGTTGACAGACTGGGGAATCATGGTTTGCTGCTGCATTGGCGTTATAGGATTTGAACGTGCTACCCCGAGTTTGGTTGTTTGCTGACTTGTTGCTGCGCGGTACGCGTTCCGGCTGACTGCTGCTTTGCCTAGCTCCTGGTGTGTCTCCGTACTGAGTTCATGATGACTCGTGTTGCCGCTGTGGTTTGCACACCGTGTCTCCGCTTTTCGTGTATCCTAGTCAGCAGTGTTTGGGTGGTAACGGTAAGTGATTCAGTTCACACTCTATTTTTTCCATGTAGTGGTGAATGGCACGGTGTAGATCCCCGTAAATCACCTCACAACCGTTTGCGTTCGTTATTAACAACGTTGTCTTTCGACGAGGCAGTGAATCGTGTAGCTGTGTTTGTCAACTTCGTGGATGTAACATGTATGATGACTGTAAAATGTTGGTTGATGTCTCATGGTAAACTTGTGCGAAGATGAGTTTTTGATAAGTTAACCCCAGTGTGCTCATCCTACTTGTGCGCGTTGAAACCGTTTTATGCTTGCACTCTTGTTGATATGGGAAAAATGTGTAAAGAGGTTTTCCAGTAAATTACGTGATCCACGTATTGGTGCAATACTGTCGATCGCACGACAAGAAGCCGTGTGTATTGCTCACTCGGTGCCGACCTCGTGCAACATTGATTTTGTGGTAATCGCTAGAAGTGTGTTTGCCACACTGTTAGAATTGCCGCTACATTTGTGCTCCGGTAGTGCAGCTCGGTTGGTTGTATTTTTGCATTACGTTTTTGAATGGTACATCGTTTTGGTTTTACCTGCGGTTGATTGCACGCTTTAAGAACTGGGTGTGTACGCATCTGGTGTCGGGGCGTTGCTACATTGAAGTGTACTCAAGACGGAGATTTTCGGTCGTCTGTCTTGGCACATTTGGTGATCACAATTGCTTGCACTGTTGGTTGGGTGACATGAATAGACGCAGTTTGTTGGTCATATTTGCGTTCCTGTTTGGAGTTGTGATTTTTTGTGTTCTTTTCATTTTTGTATGTGTAACTGTGCATGGAAGTCAGTTGTGTTTCGCATCGTGTGACTAATGGCAACGCTTTTAAATGGCATCGTCAGTTGACGAAGTCTCGGCACTCATTTCTAATGCGACCGTAGCATTCCGCAACCTAGTTCATCTCTGTCGGCAAAAAGGACTGTCTCTGTTACTCAAGGGTAGAGTCTATAAAGCGACAGTTCGGGCCGTGTTACTGTATGGGGACGAAACCTGGACCTCATCTATAGAACACATTCAGCGTCTCCTAGTATTTGACAACCGATATCCGCAACATTCTAGGAGTTAGCTGTTACAATCGCATACGCACCGATGCTCTCCAAAATACGTTGTTCGGCAGTAATGTTGATATAGAGAAGCAGATCAACCTGCATAGGATACGCTGGTTGGGTCAGGTTTTGCGGATGCCGGACCACCGACTTCCGAAACGGATTCTCTTTGCGACGCCACATCCTGATTGGCATAAATCTCGCGGTGGCCAAACCGTCACATGACATAAGCAATTAAAAACCCTTACTAGTAACCTTTCAAAAGTCGGCACAGCGCGTCTTCCAGGCTGGTGTCCCCGCGATCATATATCGCAATGGCTAGTTGCACTTCAGGATATGTCATGAACCCGTGTTGGATGGCGGTCTTGCACTAAGCATCTTGTTTGAGTGTTTGCTTAACCTTGTATGTTGTCAAGCGGAGTGACGAGAAAAGATTGTTATGATGCATGACAGTGAAAGCCGCAAAGAAGCTGCCATGCTGATGTCGCTCTACTCGTTCTCGAAACTTGATTGAATTCATGATCCATTCGAGGTGTAGGCACCTCTACCCAGTTTGCTTGTGCTTACTCTTCTATAGAATCCGTAGCTATTTTAGTCCCATCTTTTAGGGTTTTACTTTTTCGTGGTTGTGTGGCAGTTAAGGATTCGGTACGTGCTACCGGTGTATTGCTGTCTGTGATGATGATGACGTGCCCATACTACTTGTGCGCGTTAAAACCGTTGTATGCTTGCACTCGTTACTATCGGTAAAATGTGTAAAGAGGTTTTCCAGTAATTTGCGTATGCACGTGTTGGTGCAATACTGTCGATCGCACGACAAGAAGCCGTGTGTATTGCTCACTCGGTGCCGACCTCGTGCAACATTGATTTTGTGGCAATCGCTAGAAGTGTGTTTGCCACACTGTTAGAATTGCCGCTACATTTGTGCTCCTGTAGTGCAGCTCGGTTGGTTGTATTTTTGCATTACGTTTTTGAATGGTACATCGTTTTGGTTTTACCTGCGGTTGATTGCACGCTTTAAGAACTGGGTGTGTACGCATCTGGTGTCGGGGCGTTGCTACATTGAAGTGTACTCAAGACGGAGATTTTCGATCGTCTGTCTTGGCACATTCGGAGATCACAATTGCTTGCACTCTTATAAAGATGTATAAAATAACAGTTTCTTCTATTCATGATTTGGCATCGCGCGGCGAAAGACCAAGTGTGCTTCACTTGCCATTGATGTCGCGCAATACTGAATGTGGTACTCGCTAGAAGTGTGCTTTGTGTACACTAAGAATATTCCATACAAAAATGTCCCGTTGAATAATTTCATATCGGGAAGCATTCATCTCATGGTTATCTTCACATGACGGTATACCTCAAATTAGATACACTATCATTACTAACTCATCTCACCAGCTGATAAAGTCGACTCAATATCGGAGACAGATATTGGCGTAAAATGAAGAAAGTATTACGTTTTCGTATGTCAAAATTTGTATCATCAGCAAATTTTTCGACGAATTTTTGCTAAGCCTTGTGTATGCTATTCTTAACACCGTCCACATACAGATAAAGTAGTAAAGGAAGCCTAGAATTTTATTCGTATGAAGTTTTTAAAGCCGGAATGAAATTTCGAAAAGCCACCAGCAGTCAATAAAAATCTACGCTTGTTTCAAGTTCAGGGATTTGTTACTATAGAGGAAGTGGTGAAGATGTCTTCTGAGATATTTGGTTTACCGTTAACTACTACAATATTCTTCATATCCAGAAAACAAGTGCAACTAGTTTTTTCATGTAGCGGTGAATGGTATGGTGTAGATCCTTGCACATCAGGTCACAACCGTTTGCGTTCGTTATTAATAACGTTGTCTTTCGACGAGTCAGTGAATCCTGTAGCTGCGTTTGTCAACTTCGTGGATGTAGCTGTAAAATGTTGGTTGATGTCTCACGGTAACATCGTGCGAAGTCGAGTTTTTTATAAGTTAACCTCGGTGTGTTCATACTACTTGTGCGCGTTAAAACCGTTTTACGCTTGCACTCGGTAAATGTGTAAAGAGGTTTTCTAGTAAATTACCTGATCCACGTGTTGGTGCAATACTGTCGATCGCACGACAAGAAGCCGTGTGTATTGCTCACTCGGTGCCGACCTCGTGCAACATTGATTTTGTGGCAATCGCTAGAAGTGTGTTTGCCACACTGTTAGAATTGCCGCTACATTTGTGCTCCGGTAGTGCAGCTCGGTTGGTTGTATTTTTGCATTACGTTTTTGAATGGTACATCGTTTTGGTTTTACCTGCGGTTGATTGCACGCTTTAAGAACTGGGTGTGTACACATCTGGTGTCGGGGCGTTGCTACATTGAAGTGTACTCAAGACGGAGATTTTCGGTCGTCTGTCTTGGCACATTCGGTCATCACATTGCTTGAACTGTTGGTTGGGTGACATGAATAGACGCAGTTTGTTGGTCATATTTGCTTTCCTGTTTGGAGTTGTGATTTTTTGTTCTTTTCATTTTTGTATGTGTAACTGTGCATGGAAGTCAGTTGTGTTTCGCATCGTGTGACTAATGGCAACGCTTTTAATCAGCATCGTCAGTTGACGGGGTCTCGGCACTCATTTCTAATGCGACCGTAGCATTCCGCAACCTAGTTCATCTCTGTCGGCAAAAAGGACTGTCTCTGTTACTCAAGGGTAGAGTCTATAAAGCGACAGTTCGGGCCGTGTTACTGTATGGGTACGAAACCTGGACCTCATCTATAGAACACATTCAGCGTCTCCTAGTATTTGACAACCGATATCCGCAACATTCTAGGAGTTAGCTGTTACAATCGCATACGCACCGATGCTCTCCAAAATACGTTGTTCGGCAGTAATGTTGATATAGAGAAGCAGATCAACCTGCATAGGATACACTGGTTGGGTCAGGTTTTGCGGATGCCGGACCACCGACTTCCGAAACGGATTCTCTTTGCGACGCCACATCCTGATTGGCATAAATCTCTCGGTGGCCAAACCGTCACATGACATAAGCAATTAAAAACCCTTACCTTTCAAAAGTCGGCACAGCGCGTCTTCCAGGCTGGTGTCCCCGCGATGAGATATCGCAATGGCTAGTTGCACTTCAGGATATGTCATGAACCCGTGTTGGATGGCGGTCTTGCACTAAGCATCTTGTTTGAGTGTTTGCTTAACCTTGTATGTTGTCAAGCGGAGTGACGAGAAAAGATTGTTATGATGCATGACAGTGAAAGCCGCAAGGAAGCTGCCATGCTGATGTCGCTCTACTCGTTCTCGAAACTTGATTGAATTCATGATCCATTCGAGGTGTAGGCACCTCTTCCCAGTTTGTTTGTGCTTACTCTTCTATAGAATCCGTAGCTATTTTAGTCCCATCTTTTAGGGTTTTACTTTTCATGGTTGTGTGGCAGTTAGGATTCGGTACGTGCTACCGGTGTATTGCTGTCTGTGATGATGACGACGTGCCCATACTACTTGTGCGCGTTAAAACCGTTTATGCTTGCACTCGTTACTATCGGTAAAATGTGTAAAGAGGTTTTCCAGTAATTTGCGTATGCACGTGTTGGTGCAATACTGTCGATCGCACGACAAGAAGCCGTGTGTATTGCTCACTCGGTGCCGACCTCGTGCAACATTGATTTTGTGGCAATCGCTAGAAGTGTGTTTGCCACACTGTGAGGATTGCCGCGACATTTGTGCTCCGGTAGTGCAGCTCGGTTGGTTGTATTTTTGCATTACGTTTTTGAATGGTACATCGTTTTGGTTTTACCTGCGGTTGATTGCACGCTTTAAGAACTGGGTGTGTACGCATCTGGTGTCGGGGCGTTGCTACATTGAAGTGTACTCAAGACGGAGATTTTCGGTCGTCTGTCTTGGCACATTCGGTGATCACAATTGATTGAACTGTTGGTTGGGTGACATGAATAGACGCAGTTTGTTGGTCATATTTGCTTTCCTGTTTGGAGTTGTGATTTTTTGTTCTTTTCATTTTTGTATGTGTAACTGTGCATGGAAGTCAGTTGTGTTTCGCATCGTGTGACTAATGGCAACGCTTTTAATCAGCATCGTCAGTTGACGGGGTCTCGGCACTCATTTCTAATGCGACCGTAGCATTCCGCAACCTAGTTCATCTCTGTCGGCAAAAAGGACTGTCTCTGTTACTCAAGGGTAGAGTCTATAAAGCGACAGTTCGGGCCGTGTTACTGTTTGGGTGCGAAACCTGGACCTCACGTAAAGAACACATTCGGCGTCTTCAAGTATTGGACAACCGATATCCGCAACATTCTAGGAGTTAGCTGTTACAATCGCATACGCACCGATGCTCTCCAAAATACGTTGTTCGGCAGTAATGTTGATATAGAGAAGCAGATCAACCTGCATAGGATACACTGGTTGGGTCAGGTTTTGCGGATGCCGGACCACCGACTTCCGAAACGGATTCTCTTTGCGACGCCACATCCTGATTGGCATAAATCTCTCGGTGGCCAAACCGTCACATGACATAAGCAATTAAAAACCCTTACCTTTCAAAAGTCGGCACAGCGCGTCTTCCAGGCTGGTGTCCCCGCGATGAGATATCGCAATGGCTAGTTGCACTTCAGGATATGTCATGAACCCGTGTTGGATGGCGGTCTTGCACTAAGCATCTTGTTTGAGTGTTTGCTTAACCTTGTATGTTGTCAAGCGGAGTGACGAGAAAAGATTGTTATGATGCATGACAGTGAAAGCCGCAAGGAAGCTGCCATGCTGATGTCGCTCTACTCGTTCTCGAAACTTTGATTGAATTCATGATCCATTCGAGGTGTAGGCACCTCTTCCCAGTTTGTTTGTGCTTACTCTTCTATAGAATCCGTAGCTATTTTAGTCCCATCTTTTAGGGTTTTACTTTTTCATGGTTGTGTGGCATTCGGTACGTGCTACCGGTGTATTGCTGTCTGTGATGATGATGACGTGTCCATACTACTTGTGCGCGTTAAAACCGTTTTATGCTTGCACTCGTTACTATCGGTAAAATGTGTAAAGAGGTTTTCCAGTAATTTGCGTATGCACGTGTTGGTGCAATACTGTCGATCGCACGACACGAGGCCGTGTGTATTGCTCACTCGGTGCCGACCTCGTGCAACATTGATTTTGTGGCAATCGCTAGAAGTGTGTTTGCCACACTGTGAGGATTGCCGCGACATTTATGCTTCGGTAGTGCAGCTCGGTTGGTTGTATTTTTGCATTACGTTTTTGAATGGTACATCGTTTTGGTTTTACCTGCGGTTGATTGCACGCTTTAAGAACTGGGTGTGTACGCATCTGGTGTCGGGGCGTTGCTACATTGAAGTGTACTCAAGACGGAGATTTTCGTTCGTCTGTCTTGGCACATTCGTTTATCACATTGCTTGCATTGTTGGTTGGGTCACATGAATAGACGCAGTTTGTTGGTCATATTTGTGTTCCTGTTTGTAGTTGGAATTTTTTGTGTGTTTCGCTTTCACAATTGCGTGTGAATCAGGTCCCTTGTGTACGGTCTACTCGTCGCAGAGCGTTTACTACAGCAGCCGAAAGGGCCACATATGGTTTCGCTCGCATCCCCGTACTCATTGCGTTTTCACGTCTAAAATGTAATCCCTTTGTGGTTTTGTATTTTGAAATCTTGTTTCGCTCTATAAACTCGATCGACTCTCGGTTTGAAAGTAAACGTTTGTTTAGCCGACTGTCTGGATTTTGACTTTATCGTGGAGAAACGAAGGCATCTGAGTTGTTTTATTTCCAAGGTCTTGAACCCACGTTAGCAATTTTTGTAATGTAACCGCTCTTGACGGTTAGGTTTTGTTGTGCACGTCAATCGGAGTAGCGGGAAAAGCTTGTTATGTTGTATGCAAGACAGTGAGTGCCAAATGGAATCTCTTCGTGTGAATGAATACGAGTTCGATTCTGAGTGTAGAGATCTCATCTATTCCGTGTCTGTTGTTCTACAGGTTCAGTAGCATTTCAAATCCCCCATTTGCGATGTATTTAGGATTTCGTCGTGTCATGGTTGTATGGCATTTGCTTGCTTGCTTGCTACGGGTGTAGTGCCGCCCATGATGATGATGAATCTATTTATCCCTAATAGGTATAGTGTAATGAGATGTTTCATTTGTGCCTCATCATTGACTCGTAGGTGTGGTGTGTTGATTTTATTACGACTGAGGAAATCATGTTTTTGTATTCCAGTCCCACGATCTGCTGGGCTTTGCGACTATGTTGCTGTGGTCGATTCAGTGGCTACTACTTTGATTGCGGATGTCCCGTATGCAGCGTCAGGGTGACTGTTTTGCAGCGGGTTACATGCGATCCTTTTGGTTCAATGTTAATGGATCTGCAGATGCTGCGGGTTTGTGGTAGCTGCGCTTAACTCCAAGGTTGCAAGTAAAACGTGGCGGGGTTCCGGTTGTAATAGCATACAGTCACTCCCATGCACCAGGGGTTGACAGACTGGGGAATCATGGTTTGCTGCTGCATTGGCGTTATAGGATTTGAACGTGCTACCCCGAGTTTGGTTGTTTGCTGACTTGTTGCTGCGCGGTACGCGTTCCGGCTGACTGCTGCTTTGCCTAGCTCCTGGTGTGTCTCCGTACTGAGTTCAGGATGACTCGTGTTGCCGCTGTGGTTTGCACACCGTGTCTCCGCTTGCCGTGTATCCTAGTCAGCAGTGTTTGGGTGGTAACGGTAAGTGATTCAGTTCACACTCTATTTTTTCCATGTAGTGGTGAATGGCACGGTTAGATCCTTGCAAATCACCTCACAACCGTTTGCGTTCGTTATTAACAACGTTGTCTTTCGACGAGGCAGTGAATCGTGTAGCTGTGTTTGTCAACTTCGTGGATGTAACATGTATGATGACTGTAAAATGTTGGTTGATGTCTCATGGTAAACTTGTGCGAAGATGCGTTTTTGATAAGTTAACCTCAGTGTGCTCATATTACTTGTGCGCGTTAAAACCGTTTCATGCTTGCACTCGTGTTTCTATCGGAAAATGTGTAAAAGGTTTTCCAGTAAATGACGTGATCCACGTATTGGTGCAATACTGTCGATCGCACGACAAGAAGCCGTGTGTATTGCTCACTCGGTGCCGACCTCGTGCAACATTGATTTTGTGGCAATCGCTAGAAGTGTGTTTGCCACACTGTTAGAATTGCCGCGACATTTGTGCTCCGGTAGTGCAGCTCGGTTGGTTGTATTTTTGTATTATGTTTTTGAATAGTACACCGTTTTGGTTTTACCTGCGGTTGATTGCACGCTTTAAGAACTGGGTGTGTACGCATCTGGTGTCGGGGCGTTGCTACATTGAAGTGTACTCAAGACGGAGATTTTCGTTCGTCTGTCTTGGCACATTCGTTTATCACATTGCTTGCATTGTTGGTTGGGTCACATGAATAGACGCAGTTTGTTGGTCATATTTGCGTTCCTGTTTGGAGTTTTGATTTTTTGTGTATGGTCTACTCGTCACACAGCGTTTGCTACAGCAGCGGAAGGAGCCACTTATGGTTTCACACGCATCCCCGTCCTCATTGCGTGGTAATTTATAAGCGTTTTTAGGTCTAAAATGAAATCCCTTTGTGGTTTTGTATTTTAAAATCCTGTGTCGCTCTATAAACTCAATCCACTCTCGATTTTAAAGTAAACGTTTTTTAGCCGACTGTCTGGTTTTTGACTTTTTGGGGGAAACGGATGCATCTGCGTTGTTTTATTTCCCAGTTCTTGATTCCACGTTAACGGTTTATGTAATGTTCAGTTTTGTTTCAAGATGCTCAATATGGAGTGAAGTCTTTATCGTAATGATGCTGTTTGATAATGTATTAAAGAGTTGGCAAAGCAGGATCGCAGCGCGTGTTGTTTTCGCTTAACCGTGGCGTTGTACGCAACGTGTCTGGCGAGCCGATTTATCGCTCTTGACGGTTAGGCTTTGCTGTGAACGTCAATCGGAGTAGCGAGGAAAGTATGTTATGTTGCGTGCGAGACAGTGACTGCCAAATAGAATCTCTTCCCTCTACTTGTTCCCAAATCGTGAAAGAATGTGAGTTCGATTCTGAGTGTAGAGATCTCATCCATTCCATGTCTGTTGTTCTACAGGGTCTGTAGCATTTCTAATTCCACCGTTGGCCATGTATTCAGAATTTCGTCGTGTCATGGTTCCTATGGCATTTGCTTGCTACGGGTGTAGTGCCGCACATGACTATGATTAATCTATTTGTCCCTGATGTGTAGCATAGTGATTTGTTTTGTTTGTGCCTCATCATTGTCTCGTTGGTGTGGTGTGTTGATTTTATTGCGACTGAGGAAATCATGTTTTTGTAGTCCAGTCCCACGAGCTGCTGGGCTTTGCGACTATGTTGCTGTGGTCGATTCAGTGGCTACTACTTTGATAGCGGATGTTCCGTATGCAGCGTCAGGGTGACTGTTTTGCAGCGGGTTACATGCGATCCTTTTGGTTCAATGTGAATGGATCTGCAGATGCTGCGGGTTTGTGGTAGCTGCGCTTAACTCCAAGGTTGCAAGTAAAACGTGGCGGGGTTCCGGTTGTAATAGCATACAGTCACTCCCATGCACCAGCGGTTGACAGACTGGGGAATCATGGTTTGCTGCTGCATTGGCGTTATAGGATTTGAACGTGCTACCCCGAGTTTCGTTGTTTGCTGACTTGTTGCTGCGCGGTACGCGTTCCGGCTGACTGCTGCTTTGCCTAGCTCCTGGTGTGTCTCCGTACTGAGTTCATGATGACTCGTGTTGCCGCTGTGGTTTGCACACCGTGTCTCCGCTTGCCGTGTATCCTAGTCAGCAGTGTTTGGGTGGTAACGGTAAGTGATTCAGTTCACACTCTATTTTTTCCATGTAGTGGTGAATGGCACGGTGTAGATCCCCGTAAATCACCTCACAACCGTTTGCGTTCGTTATTAACAACGTTGTCTTTCGACGAGGCAGTGAATCGTGTAGCTGTGTTTGTCAACTTCGTGGATGTAACATGTATGATGACTGTAAAATGTTGGTTGATGTCTCATGGTAAACTTGTGCGAAGATGAGTTTTTGATAAGTTAACCCCAGTGTGCTCTTATTACTTGTGCGCGTTAAAACCGTTTTATGCTTGCACTCTGTTTCTATCGGAAAATGTGTAAAGAGGTTTTCCAGTAAATGACGTGATCCACGTATTGGTGCAATACTGTCGATCGCACGACAAGAAGCCGTGTGTATTGCTCACTCGGTGCCGACCTCGTGCAACATTGATTTTGTGGCAATCGCTAGAAGTGTGTTTGCCACACTGTGAGGATTGCCGCTACATTTGTGCTCCGGTAGTGCAGCTCGGTTGGTTGTATTTTTGCATTACGTTTTTGAATGGTACATCGTTTTGGTTTTACCTGCGGTTGATTGCACGCTTTAAGAACTGGGTGTGTACGCATCTGGTGTCGGGGCGTTGCTACATTGAAGTGTACTCAAGACGGAGATTTTCGGTCGTCTGTCTTGGCACATTCGATGATCACAATTGATTGCACTGTTGGTTGGGTGACATGAATAGACGCAGTTTGTTGGTCATATTTGCGTTCCTGTTTGGAGTTGTGATTTTTTGTGTTCTTTTCATTTTTGTATGTGTAACTGTGCATGGAATTCAGTTGTGTTTCGCATAGTGTGACCAATGGTAACGCTTTTAAATGGCATCGTTAGATGACGAAGTCTCGGCACTCATTTCTAAAACGACCGTAGCATTCCGCAACCTAGTTCACGTTTGGCGTCAAAAAGGACTGTCTCTGTTACTCAAGGTTAGAGTCTATCAAGCGACAGTTCGGGCCGTGTTACTGTATGGGGACGAAACCTGGACCTCATCTATAGAACACATTCAGCGTCTCCTAGTATTTGACAACCGATATCCGCAACATTCTAGGAGTTAGCTGTTACAATCGCATACGCACCGATGCTCTCCAAAATACGTTGTTCGGCAGTAATGTTGATATAGAGAAGCAGATCAACCTGCATAGGATACACTGGTTGGGTCAGGTTTTGCGGATGCCGGACCACCGACTTCCGAAACGGATTCTCTTTGCGACGCCACATCCTGATTGGCATAAATCTCTCGGTGGCCAAACCGTCACATGACATAAGCAATTAAAAACCCTTACCTTTCAAAAGTCGGCACAGCGCGTCTTCCAGGCTGGTGTCCCCGCGATGAGATATCGCAATGGCTAGTTGCACTTCAGGATATGTCATGAACCCGTGTTGGATGGCGGTCTTGCACTAAGCATCTTGTTTGAGTGTTTGCTTAACCTTGTATGTTGTCAAGCGGAGTGACGAGAAAAGATTGTTATGATGCATGACAGTGAAAGCCGCAAGGAAGCTGCCATGCTGATGTCGCTCTACTCGTTCTCGAAACTTGATCGAATTCATGATCCATTCGAGGTGTAGACACCTCTTCCCAGTTTGTTTGTGCTTACTCTTCTATAGAATCCGTAGCTATTTTAGTCCCATCCTTCCCCATTCATTAATTAGTATTTATAAATCACTTTTATCATGTGTTTTGTGGCAAGTTATAGCACATTCGTACGGCCTACCGGTTGTAAATGCTGTCTTTGAGATGATGAAATGCTCGTTGAAACGTTTTATGCGTTCACTTCGCTGTTACTATCGGTAAATGTTGGAAAAAGGTTTTCCAGTAATTTCGTGATCCCGTTTTTTGGTCGCAATACTGTCCACGCACAACAATAAGCCGTGTGTATTGCTCACACGGTGCCTACCTCGTGCCCATCGATTTTTGTGGCAAATCGCGAGAAGTGTGGTTTGCCACACTGTTTAGAATTGCCGCGACATTTATGCTTCGGTAGTGCAGCTCGGTTGGTTGTATTTTTGCATTACGTTTTTGAATGGTACATCGTTTTGGTTTTACCTGCGGTTGATTGCACGCTTTAAGAACTGGGTGTGTACGCATCTGGTGTCGGGGCGTTGCTACATTGAAGTGTACTCAAGACGGAGATTTTCGGTCGTCTGTCTTGGCACATTCGATGATCACAATTGATTGCACTGTTGGTTGGATGACATGAATAGACGCAGTTTGTTTGTCATATTTGTGTTCCTGTTTGTAGTCGGAATTTTTTGTGTGTTTCGCTTTCACAATTGCGTGTGAATCAGGTCCCTTGTGTACGGTCTACTCATCGCAGAGCGTTTACTACATCAGTCGAAAGGGCCACTTATGGTTTCGCTCGCATCCCCTTACTCATTGCGTGGTAAATTATAAGCGTTTTCACGTCTAAAATGTAATCCCTTTGTGGTTTTGTATTTTGAAATCCTTTTTCGTTCCATAATCTCGGTCGAATCTCTGTTTAAAAGTAAACGTTTGTTTAATCGACTGTCTGGCTTTTGACTTTTTCGGGGGCAACGGAGGGACCTGAGTTGTTTTGCTGGCTACGGGTGTAGTGCCGCCCATGACGATGATTAATCTATTTATCCCTTATAGGTATAGTGTAGTGAATTGTTTCATTTGTGCCTCATCATTGTCTCGTTGGTGTGGTGTGTTGATTTTATTGCGACTGAGGAAATCATGTTTTTGTATTCCAGTCCCACGAGCTGCTGGGCTTTGCGACTATGTTGCTGTGGTCGATTCAGTGGCTACTACTTTGATTGCTGATGTTCCGTATGCAGCGTCAGGGTGACTGTTTTGCAGCGGGTTACATGCGATCCTTTTGGTTCAATGTGAATGGATCTGCAGATGCTGCGGGTTTGTGGTAGCTGCGCTTAATTCCAAGGTTGCAAGTAAAACGTGGCGGGGTTCCGGTTGTAATAGCATACAGTCACTCCCATGCACCAGCGGTTGACAGACTGGGGAATCATGGTTTGCTGCTGCATTGGCGTTATAGGATTTGAACGTGCTACCCCGAGTTTGGTTGTTTGCTGACTTGTTGCTGCGCGGTACGCGTTCCGGCTGACTGCTGCTTTGCCTAGCTCCCGGTGTCTCCGTACTGAGTTCATGATGACTCGTGTTGCCGCTGTGGTTTGCACACCGTGTCTCCGCTTGCCGTGTATCCTAGTCAGCAGTGTTTGGGTGGTAACGGTAAGTGATTCAGTTCACACTCTATTTTTTCCATGTAGTGGTGAATGGCACGGTGTAGATCCCCGTAAATCACCTCACAACCGTTTGCGTTCGTTATTAACAACGTTGTCTTTCGACGAGGCAGTGAATCGTGTAGCTGTGTTTGTCAACTTCGTGGATGTAACATGTATGATGACTGTAAAATGTTGGTTGATGTCTCATGGTAAACTTGTGCGAAAATGAGTTTTTGATAAGTTAACCCCAGTGTGCTCATATTACTTGTGCGCGTTAAAACCGTTTCATGCTTGCACTCGTGTTTCTATGGGAAAAATGTGTAAAGAGGTTTTCCAGTAAATTACGTGATCCACGTATTGGTGCAATACTGTCGATCGCACGACAAGAAGCCGTGTGTATTGCTCACTCGGTGCCGACCTCGTGCAACATTGATTTTGTGGCAATCGCTAGAAGTGTGTTTGCCACACTGTGAGGATTGCCGCTACATTTGTGCTCCTGTAGTGCAGCTCGGTTGGTTGTATTTTTGCATTACGTTTTTGAATGGTACATCGTTTTGGTTTTACCTGCGGTTGATTGCACGCTTTAAGAACTGGGTGTGTACACATCTGGTGTCGGGGCGTTGCTACATTGAAGTGTACTCAAGACGGAGATTTTCGGTCGTCTGTCTTGGCACATTCGGTCATCACATTGCTTGAACTGTTGGTTGGGTGACATGAATAGACGCAGTTTGTTGGTCATATTTGCGTTCCTGTTTGGAGTTGTGATTTTTTGTGTTCTTTTCATTTTTGTATTTGTAACTGTACATAAAATTCAGTTGTGTTTCGCATGGTGTGACCAATGGCAACGCTTTTAAACAGCATCGTTAGATGACGAAGTCTCGGCACTTATTTCTAAAGCGACCGTACCATTCCGCAACTTAGTTCACACCTGGCTTTAAAAAGGACTGTCTGTTCTTCAAGGGTAGAGCGACGTTTCTGGCGGTGTTACTGTATGGATTCGAAACCTGGACATTACGCAAAGAACACATTCAGCGTCTCCAAGTATTTGACACCCGATGTCTCCGCAACATTCTAGGAGTTAGCTGTTACAATCGCATACGCACCGATGCTCGCCGAAATAAGTTGTTCGGTAGTAATGTCGATATAGAGAAGCAGATCAACGTGCATAGGTTACGCTGGTTGGGTCAGGTTGTACGGATGCAGTAAGACCGACTTCCGAAACGGATTCTTTATGCGACGCCACATCCTGATTGGCGTAAATCTCGGGGTGGCCAACCGTCACATGGCATAAGCCGTTAAAAACCCTTACTAGTAACCTTTCCAAAGTCGGCACAACGCGTCTTCCAGGCTGGTGTCATCGCGATCATATATCGCAATGGCTAGTTACGCTTCATGATATGTCCCAAAACCGTGTTCAATTGCGGTCTTGCACTAAGCATCTTCTTGGAGTGTATGCTTAACCTTATATGTTATCAAGCGGAGTGACGAGAAAAGCTTGTTATGATGAATGACAGTGAAAGCCGCAAGGAAGCTGCCATGCTGATGTCGCTCTACTCGTTCTCGAAACTTGATTGAATTCATGATCCGTTCGAGGTGTAGGCACCTCTTCCCAGTTTGTTTGTGCTTACTCTTCAATAGAATCCGTAGCTATTTTAGTCCCATCTTTTAGGGTTTTACTTTTTCATGGTTGTGTGGCAGTTAAGGATTCGGTACGTGCTACAGGTGTATTGCTGTCTGTGATGATGTGCCCATACTACTTGTGCGCGTTAAAACCGTTTTATGCTTGCACTCGCGTCACTATCGGTAAAATGTGTAAAGAGGTTTTCCAGTAATTTGCGTATGCACGTGCTGGTGCAATACTGTCGATCGCACGACAAGAAGCCGTGTGTATTGCTCACTCGGTGCCGACCTCGTGCAACATTGATTTTGTGGCAATCGCTAGAAGTGTGTTTGCCACACTGTTAGAATTGCCGCTACATTTGTGCTCCGGTA
This sequence comes from Atriophallophorus winterbourni, assembly GCA_013407085.1. Lineage (NCBI taxonomy): Eukaryota > Metazoa > Platyhelminthes > Trematoda > Plagiorchiida > Microphallidae > Atriophallophorus > Atriophallophorus winterbourni. The sequence goes on from JACCGJ010004400.1 coordinate 24,917, forward strand.
GTGCAGCTCGGTTGGTTGTATTTTTGCATTGCGTTTTTGAATGGTACATCGTTTTGGTTTTACCTGCGGTTGATTGCACGCTTTAAGAACTGGGTGTGTACACATCTGGTGTCGGGGCGTTGCTACATTGAAGTGTACTCAAGACGGAGATTTTCGGTCGTCTGTCTTGGCACATTCGATGATCACAATTGATTGCACTGTTGGTTGGGTGACATGAATAGACGCAGTTTGTTTGTCATATTTGTGTTCCTGTTTGTAGTCGGAATTTTTTGTGTGTTTCGCTTTCATAATTGCGTGTGAATCAGGTCCCTTGTGTACGGTCTACTCATCGCAGAGCGTTTACTACAGCAGCCGAAAGGGCCACTTATGGTTTCGCTCGCATCCCCTTACTCATTGCGTGGTAAATTATAAGCGTTTTCACGTCTAAAATGTAATCCCTTTGTGGTTTTGTATTTTGAAATCCTTTTTCGTTCCATAATCTCGGTCGAATCTCTGTTTAAAAGTAAACGTTTGTTTAATCGACTGTCTGGCTTTTGACTTTTTCGGGGGCAACGGAGGGACCTGAGTTGTTTTGCTGGTTACGGGTGTAGTGCCGCCCATGACGATGATTAATCTATTTATCCCTTATAGGTATAGTGTAGTGAATTGTTTCATTTGTGCCTCATCATTGTCTCGTTGGTGTGGTGTGTTGATTTTATTGCGACTGAGGAAATCATGTTTTTGTATTCCAGTCCCACGAGCTGCTGGGCTTTGCGACTATGTTGCTGTGGTCGATTCAGTGGCTACTACTTTGATTGCTGATGTTCCGTATGCAGCGTCAGGGTGACTGTTTTGCAGCGGGTTACATGCGATCCTTTTGGTTCAATGTGAATGGATCTGCAGATGCTGCGGGTTTGTGGTAGCTGCGCTTAACTCCAAGGTTGCAAGTAAAACGTGGCGGGGTTCCGGTTGTAATAGCATACAGTCCCTCCCATGCACCAGCGGTTGACAGACTGGGGAATCATGGTTTGCTGCTGC
>JACCGJ010004401.1:6213-25831 GCA_013407085.1 Atriophallophorus winterbourni
TCGCCCAGAACAGTGGTATTTTCGCTTTCGTTCACACACATAAAAATCAACAGTGGGGTCACTCTTGGTGGTTTGAGCTTGAACTCAGTTCACTTGTTTACTTGTTTACTCGGCAACGAAGACCCTTGAATATGATATTGAGACGCGTCTAAATGGAATGGAATCCAGTATACAAAAACTAAATGAACTGATAATAAATGTCATAAAGACACCGTCGTTACCCGTCGTTACTGCCGAAAAGCCGGTAGATAATCCATCATACTCGAGCAGGCCAACATTTGCCCAGATAACCGCGCAGATGGTGACTAAAACGGGGAGGCGTTCGTTGCGATCAGTGACTCCTCGACTTAACGGAAACGAAAAAGGAATCAAAAAACCACTGCTACTAAAATGACTGACTCACATTATAAAACAAAATCCGCGGTTGTAAACCTTAGCGTTATATGTACAAACGTGACCGAGTCGCAGGAAACGCTGTTTGAAGCTAAGCAAAAACATGACTTAGCTGAGTGGTATAAACTCTACTGTCAGATGAGCTGAGTGGTGCTTGGGACGCCGCTTTGTACCTAAATTCCCAAGATTTCTCTGAAGCCGACTCATCTTCCAGGAGAAGATAGTCGCACAAAAGTAAAGTAAGTAAGAACAATCTCTCCACAGCGATTCGCCGTACTCGATCGATCAACGACAGTTGCATGCTATCGGCTTGCCCTATGTTCAGCAAACTTGACTAGTGTGTGCTTTTCCTTGGCTTCGAAATGACGCTTTAAACAGTGCCTTCAAATGAAGCGGTCAAGCGCAAGTTATCCCCAACTCTTTGCGTGTATAAGACAACCTGAAGACAAATAATAAGGAAAAAAGGGTTTTGTAATACCGTAGGGTATGTCACACTTTTGGAACCCTATATAACAGTGGCATACAAATTTAACTTTGTTTACCGCTTTTCCACTGTTTCAAAGCTCACTGAAACTGATCTTACTGTCTCCACCTGAGGATGGCAAACAGCCTGAAAGCGGTAGTGGTGTGTAAGGGATGGGGATGTGAGCACCACAATACATTAGATATTCTTCTACTTCTCAGTTCATATGTGCTGCACTCGGTTGCAGCTCTTCTGGATAGGGTTCTGATAAAACTGCTTTTGTGAATGTTCGGGTGCTTGCCGCGAAAGTTCAGTATTTGATCCATGTGTGTGGTTTTCCGGCAGACGCAGGTCTCTAATGTTTCTTCGCTTACCCGTTTCACTTGAACATCCAGGAATGGCAAACAGCCGTCAACTACAGTTTCCTTTGCAAATTGGATTCCAGAAAATAGCAAATTGAGCAGTTGTGTTCTTTTCATAATCACAAAGGTGTCGTCCACGTAGCGGATCCATATTTTTGAATATTGTCAGGGCAATTCGCTCCAAAAGTTGCTAACTGTTTCAAAAACTAGGCTGAAAATCGGTGATCTCATTGGCGTTCCTCGGATTTGTTCATATATCTTTCCATTGAATTTGAAGTGCGTTTGAAGACACAGCTCGATCAGTTCCAATAAACTTTCGTGTGTCAATCGATTTCCATTATGTTCCGTTCCTTTTTCATTGAGTAAAGATGATATAGTTTGTTTGGCGAGTGTTCTGTCGATTGACGTGAATAGTGCCGTTACGTCGAAAGAAACCATTAGTTCGTTCTCTTCGATCTTCACGTTCTTCAATTCCCGAAAACAATGTTCGGCAGAGTTGATCGAATGTTCCGAATCTGCTACTAGGTATAACAATTTTCTCCGCAGCTCTTTAGATAAATTGTACGTTGGTCCTCCGGGAAAAGAAACTATTGGGCGCAATGGAATATTTTCTTTGTGTATTTTCGGTAATCCATAGAATCCGGGTATAGTGGAATCTTGCGGCTTCATTCTCGTTTATTCTACTTCATTCAGTTGTCCCATGAACTTCAATTTCTTCAAGGTCGCGTTGATTTTCTTTTCGAGTCGTTTTCTCAGGTCTTCGTTTATTCTTCTGTCTGTTGTTGTGTCTTGAAGTAGTTGCTCAGCTTTCTCGATATATTCAACCTTGTTCATTTCGACGGTCATTCTTCCTTTGCCGGCCGAAAGTATAACGATGTTCTGGTCTCGTTTTAGTTTGTTCGAAGCTTTAATTTCCTGTTTATTGAATGAGGTATGTTCTATATTCCTGGTGAGTGCGGGTACAATTCTTTGTCGGACTTCTTCTCGCGTATCTTTTGACAAGATATGGGATTTCAATATTGACTTCAAATTAGCCACAAAATGACTGTGATCAGTGTCTTCGGAGTTGAAGTTGAGGCTACGTCCGAGAATGCATTTTTCGTTCCCAGTAAGGGGTCTGTTGAACAGGTACTCGGTATCGAGAACACCGTTGGGATTGCGTTTTGTTCATGAAATGTTTATTTATAACGAGCGCTTCGTCGGGTATTGTTAGGGGGCATCGTTCGTAACCAATAAAACAGCCACAACAGCCGATGATGGGTTGGAAATTGACACTAGACTTAACGGGCAAAAACAGCCCGATTCACTAATTGGTTTGAACTTTAAGTAACGCTTAACGTCCTCTCGCTTGCACCCTACAACCGGATTCTAGCTGTTCGCCGTCATCAGGACATTAGGATCAAGATTCAAGTATTTATGGTCACGAAAACCACAGCTTGACAATTACCATATCATAGTAAATATTCAGCAATCGATTGGAATATGTTTGGGACCGATCGTGTATTCATAATGCAAAGAAATTTGAGTGCAATCGGTTAGAGTAGTTTTGGGGTAACGTTTCATTTCTGACACAGAAGCTTCGTCAGACAAAAGGTGATAGTCAGGACAGGGAACATGATTAAGTAGTAGTCAACCCACCACCACTTATTTGACCTTACCGCTAAACAGCCTATAGTACGCCAACAGTGTGTCACGTCTCGTGGGAATGACCAGGATCAGTGGTCGATTTTCCTCACAGTGTGTATCCAAATCAATCTGATACAAGTGAACACGGTTGACACAGCTGCCCACTTACGTAAAAGTACATAACTAACGGGGCTAAGGCTATTTTTTACCAAAAACAAAAATTTGATTAATTATAAGGTGAATAAAAACTATTTACTTTCGCATCAGTGCCGATCGCCAGGTCGTGGAGAATTCTGTTCCATCCACCTTATTGACCGCCAGTACACCTGCCTTGGTAATTTCGATCACCTCCGCATGTAGGCGTTCGCTATGCGATTTAATACCGCGTCTCAATACTGCCACATTGTCTAGATCGACGCTGTGGCCCGTATCTAAAACGTATCACGAATAAGGGCTGTCTCCGGACGCTTTCGGTGTTCTTCGATTGTAGTGTGAATTTCCCTGGAAGTCTGCCCTATGTAAACACCCGAAGGGTCCTTACAGTTGATTCTATAGATGCTGTTCGTAACACTAGATGAAGGTGTCTTATCCTTGAGGTGCATCAGAACCGAACGGATAGTTTTCCCTTTTTTATAAGTTACGCGTATGGCCGCCTGGTTCAGGATGTGACACATTGTAGTCGTACTATAGGCTGTTTAGCGGTAAGGTCAAATAAGTGGTGGTGGGTTGACTACTACTTAATCATGTTCCCTGTCCTGACTATCACCCTTTGTCTGACGAAGCTTCTGTGTCAGAAGTGAAACGTTACCCAAAAACAACTAACTGATTGCACTCAAATTTCCTTGCATAGTAAATATTCGTTCAGGAAAAAGGTATAAAATAAACATGTAATGTCAAGTATAGTCCAGTTGAATTCTTACCATTAGTCAATACGCAGGTGTCGTTAAGTCGTTATGCAACAAATCAGTATCCAAATTTCGAATGAACGTTTCGACACTGGGAGCGATGACATGAGTTTTGGGGAGGGCATTCCCCAGAAAACAGACACGTACACAATAAAAATATCGGCGACAGCTGATACGGGAGTGAGGAATTTGTATTGTTTCTGAGTGACTGCGTGTATGTTGTGACTCACGGTATTCGAATAACTGTTTTAAAGAATGATATGGGGTATTTAATATTTTGTATGTTAGTATCACATCACTTCGAAGGCTTCTTTGAAGGGGAATAGGGAGTCTCAGCTATTGCAATCGTTCCTCATACGTTAGTTTACGTAAACCACTTACGAGTTTTGTTGCCATAATATATCATTTTACCACTGAGTGCAGGCTTGTGATACATGCTCCATGGTTGGAATTAAGTAGGCTTTCATGATGGTGGGCAACGTTCCGGGTGAGAAGGTTTTGAAAATCCGTCGCAGCATACCTAGAAGCTTGGAAGCACGCTTGTAGATGACCTCACAATAAAGGCTGTTCTTCAAGCTGCCGCATATTCAGACTCCAAGATCCCTTTCCGACTCAGTCCAGCTGAGAATCGTCTGCCCAAATTGATATTGGTACTGGAATGGCTTACCAATTTGCAACACCTTGCATTTTTGCTAATTGAATGGCAACTTACTCCGTACTGACCATTCATGGAGAACATCTAGATCACGTTGCAACTGTACACGGTTTCAGTTTATTCATATTAGATTTATTCATAGATGATATGCGGGTAAAAAGCTATGCTTTACAAGACCGACAAAAATGTACATCAGATCGGATAGTAAAAAATATCGCAAATATTGTTAGAGATTATTGTCAAACGTGAAAACATACTTGTCCATGTGGACATCTAGTGATTTCTTGAAAACGTCAATGGTTCCAGATTGTACCACGTGAGTGATAAACCTTCCACATTGCACATTGCGAACGGAAAATGCATATTTGCGAGCAGTTCAACCTGGTAAAGTTTATTGGGTGACCACGAAGATGGTTGTTATGGGAAAATAATGCAACAAACCACCTGCAAGGATGAATTGTTTGATTAAGCACTGTCCAAATAAAGAATAGTTGTCTCGTTGCCGTCTGTATTCACCCGAATGCAAATTCAATATTTTAAGTCTCATTTCGTATGAATAATTAGAAAGTCCCGGTCGTTTGTTTCATCTTTCCCATAACACACATCTGCGTGGTCACAAATCTAAACTTTACCAACACCATAACAGGTTGAACTGCCGCAAATATGCATTTTCCGTTCGCAATGTGAAATTGTGGAATAGTTTAGCTACTCACGTGGTACAACCTGGAAACATTTACGTTTTCAAGAAATCCCTCAATGCCCTCTAACAATATTTCGATATTTTTTCACCATCTGAACCGATGTACATTTTTTTGGCTCTTGTAAAGCACAGCTTTTTTATCCGCATATCATTATGACTAAATCTATGAATGAATTTCTGCCCCTCGGAGTTTTACCCGATTCTAGAACTCCTCACTAAGCAACCGTATCCCAATTTTGCTTCCTACATTATTCGTAATATCCATATTATTCTATGTTGTTTGTTAAGCCATCTGCTTTTTATTCCATTAAAAGTGTTTTTAATTGAAGCGTATTGCCTCCACCAGATGAAGACAAACCGCCAAAATCATGTTGTGATATATTAGTGCGGAGGATGTGTGCAACACAATACGAGGCGTTATCTTTTCACCTTTTTTGCGGTCATCACATTAATTCACATACTTCAAAGGAACTCTTCTTTTACCCCTTCACGTTTTGGGATACAATTATCAACTTGTCTGAAGTCAGTGCCTTGCCACTAGCACATTTGACAGATTCACTTCCATCAGCAGTCAATCACGGTCCCTAAGGTGATTGTGTGTGCATAATTTTATTGATTGAATTGTCACTAATATAAAATGCAAAATACACGGGCTGCACCTTCTCGTTTTCGTTCCGTTTACCACATCACGATTGGACCGAAGCGCTTTGAATTCACCAATGATCTGTCACTTGCGTACGACGAAAGATTATCAAACCAATAAAATAATACAGTTTATTCATAAGTAAGATCTATTGAATTAATCCAAACAAATATAACATGTACAACGATATCATAGCCAGAAAGTGTCAGTCGCAACGAGCAGCTTTAACCGATGGACTGTTCGAACGAATCCCAACATGGTTTCGTAAACCAAGCTTTCCTCAGTGAGTCGCATTTTCCCGTCTTCTTCGAGATCGCTATTTTCCTCCGCGTGTTTGACAAACGCATATCGTTTGGCCAGTTCGGAGCATAGAGTGGAACCCGATTCACCGAGTGTTTCGTCCACGTGAGAGAAGGCCGGTTTCGTACAGATTTTCAACGATCCGTAAATATTTGCAACATACGCTAGTGGGCTACGAGGTGCTGGATACCATTCTTTGCCAAATGGGCGAAAATACAACGGAAAAACGTATTTAACGGGGAGTACGATATCCGAGTGGTTTTCAGATTGGTATTCGTACATGTAATAATCATCGGTTTTGAAATAGAAAACGTCGATAAATGGCCAAGCCCATTCCTTCACCGGTCGGCTCAATTCCAAATCTAGTTCCGTTTCTAAAGGATCAATCATTCGAGCATAGAATTTGTCCAATCTTCCGGATGGTGTCAATTCATATTCGGGTCTCAATTTGTTCAGAATACTTCGGACTTTGGAACGCACCGAAATATTCACGATAACATCGATATCATCATCCCATGGTATAAAGTCATGATGTCGATATGAGCCAAGTAAAGTTCCACCGTAGATCATAAATTGATTACCCATACCGTTGTCGAACATGGCCTTGCTAAATACGTACAACAATCTCCTCAACAGTTTGAGTTGACCTTCACTTACCGTGGGCTCGAACACTTGTGGCGTCAAACGGGAAAGAGATCCCGCCGGTTGAGAAGCGACCGGTTGCACTGGCCAATTCAACTCGGACAAATTCGGAAGTCTAGACTGTTGCGCTTCCCAAGACAAACAACAATGAACCCGATAATGTTCTAATTTTGCTGTTGCATTCTGCATATCAAGATCATCATTTACTGCGATTGGTAGGTGCTTGTATATGAAGAAACAACTGGTCAAAATAATTCCCACTGGAATGGCCTTCACGAACATTGCGGATTCTTTCAAGGACACGAGATTTCTTCTCACGATATTTGTCAAAATATATCACTCCAAGCAATTACCTCGCTATTTGATTGAGTTGCGACATGGCTGAACCTGGAAAATGTTAAAATTATTTCACAACTTCAATTAAACGAGTGTGGTAAGTAAGTTTTATCAATAAGTTTTATAAAGCATCGTCACGTGATATGATGTTGTATGATAGTGAGACATGTTCCACGCTGCACAGACAATACAGTTAATTTTTATCGATCGATCGTGCAGTTGCAGAGGTTTCATATAAAGCGACTCATTCCAATTCACGGATTATTACTTGATGCTTCTGACCAAGTCTGCTGCTAGGGGTCTGGCTCTGCTAATTTGTTAGGTTTCGTTTTTAGTGCCTCTGTATCCATGACAAAAAACAATGCTTTAATAAAAATGCTTACTTGTATGCAATTCCATCACACCCCAAGACCGGTTTCATGTTGTTTGCACTCATCAGGATACGCATGTCTTGAAGCAGTGTTTGTAAGGTTGGTACGACCAACATATTCAATCACATGTGTTAAAACAAGCAGACGGGGTCAAACCCATAACCATGAACAATGATACTTATTTGCATGCATTTTAATCACGCACACACCACAATGAAAAAGCGTGCAAATGAGTTCATGAGTTCAACCCCATTTATATGTAATTTGGCATATGCGATTGAACAGATTGGTCGTGCCAAAGTTAACCAAAAACGTTAATACTTTGTTTGGTGTCTTCGTTGTGAAATAATTGCACAACACTTGGATGTACAAACATTTGCTCTTCCCGTTTCGTAAGGTCAATGTATTCTAGACCGCTTGAGAATGTGAATTTGAAAATGCCCATTAAGTTCGCCTGACGATGTAGCCGGTTGTTATGGTGCTGTTAGAACCTCGGTTTGTTCTTGAAAGTTATAAGCACTTTTTCATATGAGAAGATCCTTTTAACGATTTGTTCTAGCTTTCAGGTCAAAGAGGCGTAATCCTTAAAATGAAGTTGCAGATATAAATGCTTATTTTGCACTGCAGATATGGATACATTTCTAGACGTTGCGCGCATGCGTCTTTCGATTTAGCTGGAAGTGGAAAATCGCATGTCCATCCTAGTCCATCTGGAAGACACCAGGAACCAAGGGAAACCTGGGGATGCGTTTGCTGTGGTTTATATAGTTCCCCACGATATGTCACGAAGACTTATCTAGAATATTTTGAGGACGACTGAGGCAACAGCCATGAAAATATTGTGACACTACTTGAGCATTCTGAAACGATTAACTACACAGCATTTGTTACTTTAGTCTGTCGTCTATTCCTTGTAATGAATTTCTATTTCGAAGGCAACCAAAGGCACATATTCAACCGACAAATGCAGAATAGCAAACATGTCGGGCTTTGTGTTCAGTTGAAAAGCGTTCGTAATAGTTAAAAGGCGACTTACGGCTAATGTTCACTCACTGAGTGAGTAGATGATTCCGTTATATAATCGTATTATTCACACGGCACAATCCGGAACCAACCAATCCGGTGGTTCATGTACAAGGTCACTTTGTCCCGCTTATCACAATCACGTGACATTCGTTAACCAACACGAATTCCTTTGTCGAAGTGACATTAACGTGCCTCAACCATTCACCGCTGGTGATCACAAGCTAGAATGTATCACGAGATCATCAGGTGTAACTTTTAACCGCCTGCACTGATATATTTTGGTGTTCACATCCCTATCCCTTACACACCACTACCGGTTTCTGGCGGTTTGCCGTGATCAGGTGGAGACAGTAAGATCAAGTCTGCACTGATTTATTCATAGATTTATTCATAGATGATATGCAAGTAAAAAAGCTATGCTTTACAAGACCGACAAAATGTACATCTGGTCGGATGTTAAAATATATCAAAATATTGTTAGAGATTATTGTCAAACGTGAAACACATACTTATCCATGCGGGCATCTAGTGATTTCTTGAAAACGTCAATGCATATTTGCGTCAGTTCAACCTGCTATGCTGTTGGTAAAGTTTAGATTGGTGGCCACACAGATGTGTATTATGTTGAAAGATGAAACAAACGACTGCAAGGATGATTTATTTGATTAAGCACTGTCCAAATGATGTTGTGCTATTGTTGAAAGTGTAGAGAAGATGTTGGAATAATTAAAGAATCAAGATTTTATGGAGAAAATAGCAATCGGTTTACACGTATATCATTGGATGACAAACAAAATTGTATTGAGGTTAAAAGTGATTCAAAGTGATTCAAATTTGTAATGGTCTAAAAAGCATTTAGCTTAACAATAACCATAGGATGGAGTTGTGAGGTAAATACAATAAAAAAGAAGAAGAACAGGGAATCGCATATAGTGTAAGTCGTATCGAAATTTGGGTTTTCTCTCAAGTATTTTGTCCAAATTAGATTTAAACATATCCAGGTTGGCTGAGTGTGTAACAGTGGAGGGGAGGGTGTTCCATGTGAAACTTACACGTACAGAATACGAATATCCTCGACAGTTCAGTCTTGAAGTCCGAATAAGCACTGTAAGTTCATGTTTTCGACTGGCACGGGGTGTTCGGTTTGTGTGGGTTCATATAGGGACAAAATACAGTGCTGATAGCGGAATCGCTCTTTAATATAAGCATCCAGTTTCAATTTGAAATCACGGATCGTAGGAGCATTCACTATATCCTGTGATAGTGAATTCCACAGGAAGGAAATACGCACTGAGAAGAAATGACGTCTACAATCGAGCCTTGATTGCGGTATAACGAGACAACTTGAATGACTCCGTGTGTATTCTTAGGGGAACTGACTGTAATCAAATCGCGGAGAGGGTGATTTTCCATCCGCAGTATTTTATTCATAGATTTATTCATAGATGATATGCAGGTTAAAAAGCTATGCTTTATAAGACCCACAAGTCATAAACACACTTCATCAAATCTGGATCAGCCACGACTGCTTAGAATCACGGTCAACTCTGGAAGGGATCTAGAAAACATTCTACTATCTGCTTTTCTCATGCGTAGGGAGGGTCCGGAGTCCACTGCAAAGATCTTCTTTCAGCTCAAACGGAGCAAACGGTTGATCGAAGTCGCTCCGATGTTTCTAATTACCGACTCGGTACTCTGTTACCTGTGATTTCCAAATTACTTGAGAGCCTCATTTTTGACGATCTAATGAAACATTTCTAAAATAATCAGTTGCTTTCGAGTAGGCTGCCTGGATTTAGACGGAATTATACCTGTTTATCTAATTTACTGCTAACACTAGATGATTGGACACAAGCGGTAGATAAATGACAAGTAATACATGCCTTATACCTAGATATCTCTAAAGCATTTGATCGTGTTAACGATAGCATACTACTGCAGATGCTTGAAAGGCTTGGTAACACCGGAAAGTTGTTGAATTGGCTAAATGACTGCCTAAAAAATTGCTCTACCCAGGTACGTGGTGACAGTTTATTATCAAAACCAATCGCAGCAACTAGTGGAGTTCCCAAGGTCCAGTCCTTGTTCCGATCCCTTTCTGGTTTGTCTATGAAACACTGGAAATTGTTTGGGGTAACATCTCGTTATTTGCGGACGACATAAAGATATGGCGTTACATCCTTGGCGCAGACGACTGTATGCTATTACAAAAAGATATTGATACGTTTCACAGCTGGTCGTTGAAGAACAAACTGTCGTTTAACTTCAACAAATGCAGGATCATGAATGTGGGGAATCGAGTAGTGTTCACATACCACACAGGTTCATATGTCCTTGAAAATGGCAGTGAAATAAAAGATTCGGTTGTCTGGATATGCTCAAGTTTAAAAACCTCACTTCAAACTAACAGTGCCTTTAAAAAAGCAACACGTGCCCTCAATCTACTCAAACGGGTATTTGGGAAATTTTCGCCCAAGATATACCTAAGGATCATGAATACATACTTGAGACCAGTCATGAATTACGGTGTGCAGTCATGGTCTCCGTAGCTCAAAAAGAATTTTGAACTTATGCAGCGAATCTATCACCGCTCAACAAAACTAGTTCTCAGCATCGAAACAAACCTTATAAAGAAAGCTTAGCTCACCTGAATCTGCTCGACATTCTCTATAGACGAACCAGAGGAGACCTTATCCTACTACATGAAATATTCCATACCCTAAAGCATCCCTTACAGGATTTATTCACGCGAAGGGATACGAAAAATTATCGGACCCAAGAATATGTGCTGGTCGTACCCCATTCCCTTCTGAACTGTAGAAGTTATTTTTATTCTTTCCGCGTCTGTTTCACTTGGACCAGTTTACCCTCTACCATTGCTTACTCAACTAGCTTGCATGAATTCAAAATGAAATTAGACGAAGTTTTATTCAATCATTCGTTTCCCGAACACTTATCTTGTTTTATACATTTACATTTTAAATGTTACCACCCTATGGTTATTGTTAGGCGTATTGCCTTTTAAACCATTATAAACTCTAAAAAACCTTGAATTACCTCGTGTTTCGCAAATTTGTTAAATATTTTTCCACATACTTGGTTGCATTGCTAGCCGTTGATGTCGACCACGAATGTACATCCAAGTAATTATCCCCCTTGTATAAGTATTTAGTCCGATTCGGGAGTAACCAGTCTGAACAGAACGTTCATTGCGAAATATCAGACCTCGTTCATCAGGACCTGGTTGTCAACGTGATTTCAGTATTTTCATGAAGGAATTCTAAAAACAATTTTGGAAAAACTATTTTCTTTATGCATTTGGAAATCCTCCGCTCTCGGCATTAACACGAATATCCGACTCTTCAAGTGCAACGTTCGGAGTGTGTTGCTGGATGCATCAGCTCATATTGGTCAACCTCGCTTGATAAATTTAACACTGAAAGGCGAGGCTGATATTGAGAACGTACTGCTGAATGCGTACATACGCAAGACAGAAACCAACTCAAACTGCCGCATATATTCCGATGTACCATGGTGGGAAAGGAAGGGTAGCTTGAGCGCAAGAGAAAAAGCGCTATCACGAAGTATAGTTCTACTTGGTGTACCAGAAAATACTTCTCGAGCATCGATTCGGGAAACCGTAGAGCACAACGTCAAGCAATGGCACTACATTACGTGTTCAAAGTGATTCAAATTTGTTATGGTCTAAAAAGCATTTAGCTTAACAATAACCATAGGATGGAGTTATATACAATAAAAAAGAAGAAGAACAGGGAAACTCATGTAGTGTAAATCGTATCAAAATTTGGGTTTTCTCTCAAGTATTTGTCCAAATTAGCTTTAAAAATATCCAGGTTGTCTGGGTGTGTAACAGTGGAGGGGAGGGTGTTCCATGTGAAACTTACACGTACAGCATACGAATATCTTCGACAGTTCAGTCTTGAAGTGGGAATAAGCACTGTAAGTTCATGTTTCCGACTGGCACGGGGTGGCGAGCGTGTGAAAAGTTTGGACAAGGGATGGTTAGGGACGTGCATAATGTTGTACATCAGTATGAGGTCACCTCTTAGTCGACGACAGCGAAAGTCGAAAAGATTGAGACTCCTCAAACGTTCTTCATATTGTTTAGCAGCTAGTCCGGATACAAGCTTTGTGGTTCAGTGGTAAATACGCTGCGGAAGATTGATGTATTTCAGGGTGACCAATCCTGAACAGCGTACTCCATTTCTGGTCTCAGATAGGTCTTCATTATACGGGGCACCGAATGATTCGTGAATCTGCCGAAAATTCGTTTTAATAACGCCAAGACTTGTGACGCCTTCTTGTATACCGCTTTGCACTGCAGAGAAGCCTTCAGAATTGAACTGGTCCAAACACCAAAATCCTTCTCTTCAGTTGTCCAGACGAGTTGGTGGGACCCGAGAGTGTAGTTGTACTTCACGGTCTTTCCAATGTTTATCACCTTACACATTTGGAAGTTTAAAGGTAGTTTGTTTCTTGGAGACCAATCGTGCAATGCGTTTAGATCCTTCTGCAAAATTTCACAGTCGTCATTTGTACGTATGCTTCTCCAAAGATTGATATCGTCTGCAAATAAAATAACCTGGCATTTAACACGCTCGGGAATGTCGTTTGCGTAGATCAAAAAACAAAATCGGTCCGAGGACCGAACCCTGGGGCACTCCGTTCGTAATTTTAAATGTTTTTTATAAGGTGCCGTCAAATCTGACTTGGGCACTCCTGTCGTTCTTGTATATTTCTAATGCCGATGTTGTAGACACTCTTTGAGTTCCTTTTTTGCCAAAATTTAAAGGGGATGGACCGAAACCTCTGAAAATTACATTCTTGACCAGCGCTATGGCCGAAATAGTAACGTCGGAATGAAAAAAGGAAAAAAACATCACCCAAAACATCCAAACCCAATGTCATAAGTCAAACACCTACGTCTAGAGGCAGCGGATAGCAGCGTTTCCATTCAAATGAAAGAAATCAGTACATCAAAAACGTCGTAGTTCCGGCTCAAATCGAGTCAGACTGAGCAATTCACACCAAAACTTAATTGTCGATTCAAGCTGTCGGCAACCAATAAGAAGCTCACATGTTTTATCATCTCAGGCACTGGCTATTCAGAGGGATCCGGCATCACACTGTTTAACGCCTTATCACATACCACATGATTCATCACTACTTGTTAGATCAGACTCCAGAGAAGCTGGACCAATAACTTCAGTTTACACCCCATCATTACTCACGAAAAATACGATTAAGTGCATCTATACAAACGCAAACAGCCTTTTCAACAAATTAATCGAATTGTCCGAGATTTGTAACGAAGCGGCGCCAGACATAGTCGCAATAACACAAACGTGGTTCCATGCCTCATTGTCTGAAAATGAACTCTCTTTGCCCAGCATGTCTCTATTCCAGCGTGACCGTTTAGGTGATGCCGGAGGAGCAGCACTCTACTTCAAGCAATCGTTTATCTGTAGAGCTATGAACGACTAGACCCTGACACACTTTAGTGCTCTCTGATTCTTACTTCAGGAGACCAATGCATTATTGGAGTGATCTATCGTTCTCCCACAGCAACTCTCGACCTAAACAATAAACTGATTAATACTTTGCGCTATGTAACAACGCAATACTTGACTTACTTGACTTAATCCCTTGAGTTCCTGGAGGAATATAGGGCCTCGGCAACTTGTCTCCACTTTGGTCTGTCCATAGCAGCCAGTTTGATGTCGTTCCAGTTAAGTCCACACTTGCGGATTTCCTCTTCACACGAGCGCTTCCAAGATAGCCTTGGGCGTCCGACCCGTCTCTTCCCGATTGGGTTCCATACCAGAGCATGACGCGTGATGTCATCATAAGGTTTCCGCAAGGTGTGCCCAACCCATCTCCACTTTCTTCTACTGATCTGCTGGGCGATCGGGTCCTCAGCAGCAATCTGCCACAGGTCTTGATTCCTTATCTTTTCTGGCCATTTTACCCCAATAATTCGACGAAGGCAATTATTGTGGAATGATTGCAAGCGGCCAGAAGACTTTGCTGTCACTCGCCAGGTTTCCGATCCATAGAGTAGCACGGATTTGACGTTGCTTCTGAATATACGGAGTTTCGTGCGTTTTGATAGAACCTTCGACTCCCAAATGGGTTTCAAAGCTATGAACGCGTATCTTGCTTTGCCGATTCTGGCGACTATGTCTTCGTCCGTGCCACCACTTATTGAAACAATGCTGTCGAGGTAGACGAATTGCGTGACGTCTTTGACTGCTTTACCATTGATGGTGATTGATGGGTGCTCATCAGTTAGCACACGGGGACTTCTGTTTTTTTCGGTATTCACGCGTAGTCCTGCATATGAAGCAAAGTGTGCTAGCCTATCGGAATTTCTCTGAAGACGTTGGGGGTCACGTGATATCAAGCAGACATCATCAGATATTGATAATGGGGGATTTCAACTTTCCCCAGCTCTATAACCAGGATGATCATCCATCAGAGACACTTGAATATGAACTTCGAGCCGTCTTAATTACGCACGCCTTTATAACCGTTTTTGGATCTACTCGTATGAGGGGATGAGACCGGCCGTCTACATTGGACCTAATACTTACACCAGATGCCACATATGTAGAGAATATCGTTTATAAACCGCCAATCGGACGAAGCGACCATGTTGCACTAGAATTCGAGTACGTTTGTAGCGCTAGGCGCAACAGTGACGGAACGAAATGTGGCAGAAGGATGAACCACCGTGCTCTGTGTGCCGAGTTACAAAGCACTAGTTTCGCACAACTGGATTACTCCAATCCGGATAGTCATTGTCGCTCTCTCTTACAGCACCTGAAATCTATATTGGAGGAACATTCAATGTTTGTTTTGAAGAAAACGTCTCAACGTAATAAAGTTTTACTACGAACCAGGACTAAAAAGTGGATGAAACAAAGGGCAATAGCATGGGAGTTTCACAATGCTACAAACACACAATTTACACGACTGCGAAACAATGTTATCAGCTTAATTCGAGATGATAAACAAGCGTTCCAATCGCAATTGATTTCTCAGATGCACCAGAATCTGAAGCTCCTGTATAGACTAATAAACGATAGAACGAATATTAAACCAGGAGACTTTGCCCTAAAAACTTCGTCCGGCTTCACAGAATCCATTAATCAGACCGCTGACCTGTTAGCAGAATTTTATGCCGGAGTTTTTACGCCGAAATCCACGGAGCCTGATCAGGAACCAATCGTTCGACTTGACCGACCGACCTTGAGTGAAGTATTGATTACTCCGATGTTGGTAGCACAGCTCTCACGAAAATTAAATGTAAAGAAATCTCCAGGACCAGATGAGATAACTCCAAAGCTGCTCAAAACCTGTCATGCGCTGCTATGTGAACCTCTATCTTGCATGTTTATTAATTTGGTCCAAACTGGCGCATTGCCAACAGACTGGAAAATGGGACAAATAATACCCATTTACAAAGGTAGTTGCGTTCTGAAGTTAAAAATTACAGGCCAGTGACATTGAGGTCTTCGGTATCAAAAG
The DNA here is from genome assembly GCA_013407085.1 of Atriophallophorus winterbourni. Classification (NCBI taxonomy): domain Eukaryota; kingdom Metazoa; phylum Platyhelminthes; class Trematoda; order Plagiorchiida; family Microphallidae; genus Atriophallophorus; species Atriophallophorus winterbourni. The sequence continues at coordinate 22,187 of JACCGJ010004401.1, forward strand.
TTTTTCAGCGAACAATAACCGCAGAAGTCTGGAAACGAACCAACATTTGGCAGTTGCCAAACATGGATTTAGCAGAAATCGCTCTTGTCTAACAAATTTGCTGACAAGATTACACGATTGGACGAGGATTGTAGATGCGGGGGCTGTATTCATGCGTGATACCTGGACATTTCTAAAGCGTTCGACAGAGTTGATCATAATTTACTCTTGAACAAGCTAAAGAAACACGGTATTGTCGGAAGACTATACGAATTGATAAGAGATTAACTCAGCAACAGACACATCTGACTATTACATTTCGCAAACACACAATCTGAAAGGGCTGGTCATATACGCAAATTTATGCAATCAGTTTAAACGATTAGGCATTAATATGATGCAGTAAGTTGATGCACATCGCTTTTAACAGTTTGCAATTATTTAGAATAACGATAATTCTATTATTAATGAAATCAAAAAACTTTAGTGTAACAAAAGGACACCACGTGGTCAGAACTCGGCTGTAGGGCGTCAGTTGCACGCCAGCGGAGTGATCTGCGTTCAGCCTTTACTTCGGAAAAGACAACTGGATTTTTAACATTAAGCGGCCACCCACATTTGCGAACCAGAGAATCGTTTGCAAATTTATGACTAAGCATGCATCCCTATAAAATATTATGCGTTGCGAAAACATTACTCAAAACACACAAAAGTTTCTCGCGGAATAAAAAACTGTGTGAGCTGTATTTTCTATCAGAATTAAATTATTAAATTTGACGATATTTTATAGAAGGGTTGAGCGATTGATTCGACACACATCCTAAGCTGTTCTCTTTTAACTTTATTACTACTCGCCATTTTGAGTAGTCTGTAATAAATATTTGCATTTACTTGGCAGACCATTGGCCCATCAATGAGAATCAAAGCAAATGCTTTCATAAAAATTGCTTTGTTATCACATTTTGATCGATTAATTACATTACACCGGCGAGTATCATCCATATCTGAAAGTGATGATACGAATTAGCTGAAGTAGTACATAAAGCATGAAAATATAACATGGTTATATTAAATAGTTTTGATTCAACGTTTGAAGGACAAATCTATTGACCTGATTGATTGGGTGAAGAATAAAATTTAATTATTGTATACTTATCCGAAACTAGTTTTATTTGAATTTTTATTGATTGTTTGGATGTATTTAATAGAAATCTTGATGTTTTATTCTAAATTGCCAACGTTTCCCAATTAACAGTTTATAAATCAAATAACATTTTACGTAGTATACCTCACCTTTCTCCACCGAAGTCCAAATTTCGTAGTGAAGTAGATATTTGCAAACTGTCGGTGACTTGTTAACTTTCTTAGTTCTAAATCAATGTTTGTGTAACACTTAAATGATTAATTCCTACTACAAACAAGCAGCTCTAATATTTTACAAAAAGTTCAGGCAATGTTTAATGTAGAATCGGAATCTAGAATACTATCGAATGAGACATTTTATTATTTCTCTATCACTGTTACTAACCTGAACGTAGGCATTTGAAATTGCATCCAAATCCACATTATCAAATTCTTGTTTAATACGTGGTTCGTTATAGGAACACCAGTTAACAGTGGCTTAAATGTCTATCTTTGTTTACCAATTCTGCACTGTTACAAGGCTCACTCAACCTCAACTTACTGTTTCAACCTGTTGACGGCAAACAGACAGAAACCGTTTGTAGTGCGTAAATGTAGGGGACATGAGCAACACTTCTTTAATACTATTCTAGCATGCATATTTGTGATCTTCTATCCACCATCTTCAAATTGATCTCCATTGCGCAACAAAGTTATCAGCTTAATTCGAGATGATAAACAACCTTTTCAGTCACAATTTATTTCTCAGATGCACCAGAATCAGAAGCTCTTGTATAGACTCCTAGACGATGGAACGAATATTGAACCAGGAGTCTTTGCCCTAAAAACTTCATCCGGCTTCACAGAATCCATTAATCAGACCGCTGACCGGATAGCAGACTTTTATGCCGGGGCCTGATCAGGAACAATTCATTCGACTTGACCGACCGACCTTGAGTGAAGTATTGATTACTCCGATGGTGGTAGCGCAGCACTTACTGAAATTAAACGTAAAGAAATCTCCAGGACCAGACGCGATAACTCCAAAGATTCTCAAAACCTTTCATGCGCTGCTATCTGAACCTCTGTCTTGCATGTTTAATAATTTGCTCCAAGCTGATGAGATGCCAAAAGACTAGAAACTGGGACAAATAATACCCATTTACAAAGGTGGTTGCCGTGCTAAAGTTAAAAATTACAGGCTGGTGACATTGCTGTCTTCGGTATCAAAAGATTTTGTGCGAATAATAACCACAAAAATAGTCTGACATATGGAAACGAACCAACTTTTGTCAGTTGCTAAACATGGATTTCGCAGAAATCGCTCCTGTCTAACAAATTTGCTGACAAGCTTAGACGATTGGACGAGGGTTGTAGATAGAGGGCTGTATTCATGCGTTCTACCTGGATATTTCTAAATCTTTCGACTTTGGTTGACCATAATTTACTCTAGAACAAGCTAAATAAACACGGTATTGTTAGAAGAATATATAAATTGATAAGTAATTACCTCAGCAACAGACGCATCAGAGTTCGTGTGGACGGTCTAATATCGAAGAAAATCAGTGTCACTAGCGATGTTCCACAAGACTCAGTGCTTGGACCAATACTGTTCCTAGTCTATATGAACGATATATCAATACAAAATGACAGTAAGATGGTTTTGTTTGCTGACCATATAAAATTATGGCGGCGAATCAGCAATACTGATGATCGTATTTTGCTGCAAAACGATTTGAATGCATTCGCACAACTGGTCATCCGAAAATAAACTGCCATTTAATATGCAAAATTCTAACATCATTCAGATCGGTCGTGACGTTGGCTTTTCCTATCAATGCAAGCTCGGTGATAAAAACCTGGTGTACACCGAAGAAGAAAAGGGCCCGGGTGTCTGGATTTGCGGTAGATTCAAAAATAGTCTACAAAGGGAAGCCGTTTATGAAAGCGCGTCTCGGCTGCTTTGCATGTTACGGCGGATAATTGGACGTTGTTCCCCGGGTTGTTTTCCTCTCACGATGAACACATATATACACCTATGCCGCACAAGCATGGAAACCATGGCTACAAAAAGACATCTTACTTCTGGATCGCATAAATAAGAGTGTTTCTAAGCTTTCTTTGGACTCGAAAATATGTCATTCACCTACGATTCAGACGACTGCAGCTGAGGGCACATGCACAAAGCAGAATGTGAGGTGATCTCATCCTCGCATACAACATACTATTGTTTCCCACCCCTGGACTTATTCTTCCACCTTCGAAATTCCGGCAGCAGCCGTGGCCATAGTTGCAAGTTGGAAATATCACACTCCAAACGGAACTGCCGCAAGTATTTTTATTCGGTGCGTGTGTGCTTTGTTTGGAATTCCCTAGCTGCCGATTTGTTAAGCTCAAACAGTTTATCCATATTCAAATCGAAACTTGACGATTATATGAGAGCTAATCCGAATTTTGCCCCAAACTATTAATAAACTATTGGCCTGGATACAGGATTACTTGACTGGTAGAGTTATCAGGGTCAGAGTTGTTGGGACACTATCC
>JACCGJ010004403.1:0-50142 GCA_013407085.1 Atriophallophorus winterbourni
TATGATACATAAATTAACAACAAATATTCGGTTTATCCGGAAAACGCCGTAAATATTATGCTTAAAATCGTATGAAGGATAAACCTGAAACTGAAAAATTATTTTAAAGTATTATAGGAATTTATTATTACATGCTGACGAAAAGTGAGTTAGTAGTATAAAATAATCAATATTTTATTGTACGAAATTAGATTATTTTCATCACTTTTATTTTTTTAACGAATAACATCGCTAAAACTCGAATTAATGGGGAGGCACTATGATGAGCGGTTTTTAGCAACTTCATAACGTGTGGTGTGTTTACTTAGAATGCGAATGTTCACACGTGATTTGTGTTTTAGCAATTGTTTTTCGACGTTAACAGCATCAGACACAAACACCTCATTTATGATAACATTGAATCGTGTAAATATACATACATTTCGCCTAAAAGCTGTTTGTATATAAATTTGCAGCAAAGTGTTTTCCATCAGGTGATTTTCAATTACCCACTTTAAAATTGGACTATTGAATCGGGTAGATATATTCGAATTCCCACGCAGTTGTAGTGAACAATCTTTATGTTATAGTACGATTGGTCTCTCCTGATCATTCAGTGACATATTTCATGTGCTCCCGAGAATAAAGTAAAGTGACGCTTTTCTTTGAGTATCAATGTGTTTATAAAGTTTGGACTTTTCAAACAGCAGCAGCTGTTGGAACAACGAAAACAACGTCTTACATAACAAACGTTTTTATGAAAATGGAGAATAGGATGGATGACATTATTTTCTTCGAGTAACCTGTTTGGTTGAGCAGTAATCATAGTTTCAGCGGAGGGTTTGTAAGAGAACCTGTGATATAGTTGCTTGAGAAAACGTTTTACATATTGATTATTGGCAAACATTAAAAAATATGAGAATAATCAGGCTATACTCTGAAATCTGTGAATTTGACATAGCCGAGCTGTTAAGCATTAATTATCAAATAAGATTTTATGATTGGAAAAAATTTAAATTATTTTTATTTGGGAATCGTTTAAGGCTAGGCCGTTCACTTACTTTTACCTCACATCAAAGCATCGCTTCAGTATTCGAACGTATTATATTATGTCCAATTTACAGAATGATATCTATGCTCAAATTCTCAATACTATAATATATTACTGAATGTCAGGTAATATTCTCATCGATAAAAATGCATCTGACATTAGACATTGTGCCATACAAAATTCATATTAATTTTCGTAACGTTTTTGTCTGAAATCATATTAATTCGAATCTTGCTAATTGATACCAAGTTAAATGTTGACCTAAATTGACATAAGTCAAATCTGATAAGTCAAATCCTAACCTCACTAGCACCTTGCAACTTTTCTGCCATATAAGTGAGCATCAAATTGAAAGATTTATTATCGTTATCAGATAAAGAAGTGTTCTAATTTTCATGTTTATAAAGAAACAGCATACTTTCGGCCGCTATCTTGATGATATTCCTTTTTGTCCATTTAACGTTCAAGATTTCCGAAATCAATTGAACATACCTATGAAAGGATAGCGTTTCTCACATTCGCCGCAATTACAGTAAAACAACCGCTACCAGGCTGCTTGCTATCATCAGATGGATATATTAAGTGTAGGTTCACTGAACCTCCAGACAGTGAAACATTTGTAAACAAAGTTACGCTTGAATTCTACTGTTGTACAAGCCATATTTAACAGCGGGATTCATGTATAACTTCGATTACCAATTTTCCACTGTTTCAAATCTTACTATTCCTGAACATTTTGTCTCAACTTGATGACAGACAGAAACCGGTTGTTTTGTGTAAGTGCTGAGGATGCGTGCACTATTATACTCTGATCTTTTAAAAGCGCCTTTCACGTTTGACCAATAATCACTTTGTGATACTTTATTTGAACAGCGCGGCTTGTTGTACGAACCATAATTAACAAAGAAATATCTATGTTTTCGGTTAACATAAATCAACATAATGGGTTTTGCACTCAAAACATTAATGTGCCATCGACCGCGTGACCTCTCAATTAATTTTCAGAACATCCATTCCGATGTGTCAACCGAATTGACCAATAAAATGGTAACCTTATGAAGTCACACAACAAGACCGTTCATAAATACCCGCAGTTGTTCCGGCTGTGGATTTAACTGTCCGCATATTGACTAACAAGGAACGATGTGCGAAAGGACGGCTATAGTAAAATGTGCTTCCATGACCGAGGATATGCAGCAGATCGCGGTGGATGCGTGCACGGATGCAATCAAAAAATGCGAACAAGAAAAGGACATTGCTAAGCATATAAAGAAAGTTTTTGACAAAAATTTCGGACCCACGTGGCACTGCATTGTTGGCAAATCTTTCGGAAGGTAGGTTTCGATCTAGCAGTCTTGTGCGTGAAATGATTCAATTCAATTCTACTCCATTTTAATGGCCTAAAATGTATATAGCGTTACAAAAAACCACAGAATGAAACGGGATCTACAAATAGTATAACAAGCAAAAACGGGATTTGTTTGCTTATTTAGCATTTGCAGAATCAGTTAAAAATTCCGAGGGTTGGAATTGTTTTCGATTGGTTGGATGCCAAATGCATCTACATTGGGTCGAGATGTTTAGTTTTCTTTGATGCCGGGATTAGGGGTCATGAAGGCATCAAGACTTTTTTGGACATCTGCTGAGGCTAGTTTACAACATGATAAGGTAAATTGTTCTGAGTAAAACAAACTCGCACGGCAAAAATGTCATTGACAGTTGAGTCGCGAGTGTGGGATAGTTAGAGTTATTGTATGAGCTCTTGTCTTATGAGAGCCCCGTAGATTAAATAAGCATCGCAGAGGGTGATTTATACCTAATATTAATACCATGACTAAGAACAGCTCCATTTCAGATTTGTTATTTTAATATAATCAAATTTGTTCATAATATAGTTGTCAACCGAGTTTACTCAGCAATAATCCGTATATATATAGAATGTTACAGAGACTATTTCACCGATTGGAAAATAATTACTGTAAAACAAGAAAGTCGGTTGAGACAATTACTTTAAGTAATAGAATTGCATAAAGTCATGATGAGTTGATCAAGTTAAGGTTTTATGAAACATTAGTATTAACTATTTTCTTGGAAACATCCTCGATCTAAGCATATGCACCAACTTGATCTAATTCTTGTTAGGCGCACTAATATAGGAAGCATACTCCTCATTAGATCATATCAATGCGCAGACTCCGACACTTACCGTTTTCTGGTTTGTGAAAAGCTGAAGTTTTCCCAGTCCAGATTTCACCGCAACAAATTGACTGCTAAACCAAGTACAGACCTCTCGCATGTACGACCCTAATCTAGCTGCGCGATTTGCAAAAGCCTTCACAGCCGAGTTCAACAAGACAACCCCACTCGAATCGGATCAGAAATCTGGGAATCGCCAAGTCGGAATTTCAACGTGCGGTCCGAAGGAAGCTCGAACGAGCAACTGGTTCAACTCAAAAGCATCTGAGATGACTGCTGTGTTGGACGAGAAACGGTCAGCATTCGTGACGTGCAAAGGTATGCCAACAGATGAAAACTCACGACTTCTAAAAGCAGCTACAATTAATGTCCAACATACTGCAAGACGATGTGCAAATGACTATTAGACTGAAATTTGACTCCGTATACAAAACGCTGCGGATACTGGAAAGTTTCACGGTATGTATGATGTGATCAAGAGAGCCATTGGTCCAAACAAACTTATAACGGTTCCCAAAAAGTCTTTATCTGATAAACCAATTGTCGACAAACCTCATCAAATGGAAAGATGGGTAGAGCACTTCTTCTCTCTCTACTCTAGGGACAGTAAGGTTTTACCACATGTATTTGAAAATGTCGAGCGGTTGCCGACTATTGAATATCTAGATACTCCCCCTACTCTTGATGAGCTCAATAGAGCAATCGACCGCTTAGCGAATGGGAAGGCCTCTGCTGACGACGGAATTCCACCTAAGCTCATCAAATGCTGTAGAACCGCATTATCACAGCCTCGTTACCATTTGCTTCTCCAGTGCTGACAGGAGGAGTGTGTCCCAGAAAAGATGCGAGGCAAAAAGATCACGTTTTTTTAAGGATATGTGTGATAGAGGCGACTGCAACAAGTACAGCGGAATCTCCCATCTTGATGTTGTGGCAAATGTTTTGGTGAAGTCTTACAGATACTGCTACACGTTTTTCGCTGATTGAGTTTCCTCTGAATTTCGATGTGGCTTCCGCAGGGGAAGATTAACCGTTGACATGATCTTCTCCCTGAAACAACTTCAAGAAAAGCTGAAACAGTGTATGCCATTATACTTTGTTTTCATTGATTTAAAAAAGGCATTCGACTACGTCAGCGGGGAAGGAATTTTCAAAATGCTAGATCTGATAAGCTGCTTCTGAAGACTGCTCAAACTCGTCATTTTGTTCTACTATGACATGAAGAACTCAGTCCATTTTAAGATTTTCAGTTCAGAAGCCTTCGAAATTTGATGAGTCACCAAACATGGGTGTGATACCCATGATACACTGATACCCACGCTATTCGGTATTTTTTGCTTAGCTTCTGTAGTACGCTTCTAGGACGAGAACAGAAGGGATTTACCCATGCATGCGATGTGATGCAAGCTTTTCAACAGTGAACTGGTTGAGAGCACAGACCAAGTCACTGAATGTGCTAATCCGTGACCTGCATTTTGCAAACGATGCCGCCATTATTGCTCACTCCCAAGAACAACTCCAGTCGCTACTGGACTGTTTTTCGTCGCCATGCAAAGACTTTTGGCTAACAATTAGCATGAGCGAGACCAAAGTCCTTCGTCAAGCGACTGTATCGCCTCCAATCATTACTATTGGAAACTGTCAGCTTGAACCAGTATATCATTCCACATATCTTGGTTCAAATATCGCGGATAACCTCTCGCTACACACGGAGATTGATAAGCGGATTGGCTGAGCAGTTGTCATTTTCTCACAATTAACGCTCATGTTTGAGTTAACCGCAAGTTGACTGTAAAGACAAAGATGATGGTATACAGCTCGTGCGTAATAAATGCTTTGCTGTACGGTCGTGAAACCTGGACCACCCACGCAAGACACGAACGGAAGCTGAATGCTTTCCATCTACGAACCATCCGTCGTATTTTGAACATATCGTGGATGGACAAAGTGACTGAAGCTGAAATGCTTTCAAAAGCTGCTCTACATAGCATGTTACCCTACTACGACTGTGCCGCCTGCGTTGGCTTGGCCACATCCACAAAATGAAAAATTCCCGTATTCCGGAAGATCTACTCCATAGTGAGTTGCAATCAGGATGTCGACCATTTGGCAGACCCCATTTGCGGTACAAATACTTTTTACAAATTGATATGATGCCCTTGGCATTGAACCCGCGAGTTGAGAAACATTTGCTCTTGACCTCTCACTTTGGAGGCATTGTGTAGAGAGTCGTCTGCAATCTCATGAGGAGTAGATACAGTTCTTGGGTGCTGAACGCAGGTCACGCCGCAGGCGTGCAACTGCACCCAACAACCGAGTTCTTCTCATCGTTGCAAGCGCTGCGGGAGACATTGTTTCAACTTAATCAGGCTGTTTAGTCATTCCAAAAGCTGTGAAACATGGCACCCCATGCGTTTGTGATGTACAACCATTGTCGGCATACACCGAAGTAGGCCAACAACAAGTATACAACATTGAGGATTTCGTTTGGATAGGCACAAAGTGGGCTTTGATTTTGCGCGGCAAAGGTAACTGAATTTGTCATTAATGGCCCTGATAAAGTGTTTTATTCAGATAAATATAGAATTCCTTCCTTACTGTCTCTGGTATATTGAGACGAGCGTTGTTAACCATTGGAGCACACACAGTATCATAATGAAAGCTGAATCCCGTAAACGACCTGATTCTAATGTATTCCATAACACATGGCCACAGTATGACTAGCCTTTTGTATTAGCCTACACAGTACACTGAGATTGATCAGCGTGTATGCAGAGCAGATGAAATCTCGCATCTTAGAGAATCGCAACTTGACCTTGAAGACAAAGATTATGGCATACCGTGCGTGTGTAGCAAATGCTTTACTGTACGGCTGTGAAGCCTGTGTAGGACACGAACAGAAGATGAATGCTTTCCATTTGAGAAGCACCATAGGATAATTTTTTAAAATACCTATTTTGTCATTCTTCTTTCAAGGAATATGAATTATGCACAAGCTGTCGCTACGCGATTCGGGTATTTAACACTCAAACTGTCACTTAATGCATATGTTAAATTGGTGAACAATGAAATTCTTTTACAAGCATGTCTCCTATCTGCATTTGAGGTCCAGGTAGTCGTTTGCTGGGTGTTTGATGATGCAACGTTCCGCAATTTAAATTTTGTGATGGTGTATCAAGGTATTAATTATTTACAACAACACTTTGCATGAGATACACATATGGTGGAATATTTAATTATGCATTACAATTTTTCTGTTCAAAATATTTTAAAAAATTTGTAATCCTTATTTTAACTACAAATTCCTAACAACATCTCATCTTTAAATTTTAGTTTTATAACGCATGAAGAGAATGGATTTATCTATTTCTACCTCGGAACACATGCTGTGCTATTATTCAAAAGCGGATGACTCGTTCGAAATGAATGAACTAATTATTTTGAGCTTATTTATTCGTTTGAAATAAACTATATTTTCATGCTGATTTCTGTTGAATTTTGAGGAAATTTACCTTTATTGCATAGCACTAATAGGGGCCTTGTGCTTGGTCCATTTATTTCAAGCCCGAAAAGCCATTAAGTAATTATTGATTTGTTATCGGTAGAATTGGTTTTTGAGAAATTTTATCTTGTTTGTAAATATAAAATTTGATAAAGTTAGTTTTATACTGCAATCTCGCATGATTGTCAGATTTAATCTCACTAATACCTGTGTGTAATCATTGAAATATTATTGTACGTTTGAAGAAATTGTGTTCTATCGTAGCTCTATAGCCACTATCTAAAAAGACCGAAACAGTTTTATCGAAAATCTATTTAATATGTAATCTACCGCTGATTAAGGAGTTACTCAGAAAAGTATAGTCCTATTAAATAACCCTACTAATTGATTAATTAAAGTAACTTTACTATATGTCTAATATACCAACAGAACTCTGAAAAACAAGTTGTGCTTGTATGCCACAGTTGGATACGGTTGGTAGGACGAAACTGATCAATCACGTGTCCAACTTTATCATACAGGCGCAACTAGTTTTCCATTTTTCTATTGTTTAAACTGCATGGGGATCCAGATCCTACTATCTCGACCTGATGAGTGCAAACAGCACGAAACCAGTCGTTGGATCGGTGTGATTAAAATGCATGCAAATGAGCATTTTAGAAATTTAAGTATATTTTATTATTTCGTGCTAGAGCTTGATGAGCCACGAAGTGTATGTTTTAATTCTTCAATATAATGTCCATACTGTAATTCATATTTTTCCAAGCGGGCAATAAATCGTCATGGTACAATTTTCAATTAAGTATTGAATACTTGTCGATATTCGCAAATATCTTTCATTGTATTTACCTTTAAACATTTTGAAAAAAACATTGTAATTCCAGAATATGAATCTTAAATCAGGTCAAGCTCAATAAAGCCTTATTGCAAAGTATTCATTTGATCGCTCAAATGGGAAGCTCTTCGATATCGGCAGAATTTTTCATCTTAGAATTTCGTTACCGGTATTTCCTTCATCCTGATAGTGCGCTAGCAATTGCAATTAACCTATTCCTCTATTGTGTAAATTTGTGTTACACAATTACATCGTATCAAACTAAAAGTATTAATCGAACCCCAAAATACAGAGAAGTCGCATCATTTCGCAGGTTTTGACACACGATTGCTCCCCAACCGAATTATATTTAGTAGTATCATTCCTCACACTGACACCTTTGACAATTGTGTATAAACTTGCAACAAACGTTTCACTACTATACAAGGGATAGTTTAGAAATTACATCAAGGAATTGAACAGTCGGTTTGCTCAACTTGTGAAGCGGATTTATCACTGCCAAGTAAAATTAGTTCTGAGTAGAAATGATGGCATACATAAATTTTTCCGACTTTTCCTATCATCGTATTAGACTAGACCTTATCCCACTTTACAAAATAGTATATACCCCAAACCATCCCTTACAAGGAATCTTCATGAAAACGGATACGCGGAATTATGGGACCCATAAATATGCGCTAGCTTTACCTCATTCCCGCCTATTCACAAAGCGATATATTCACTTCTATTCGTGTCGTTTTACTTGAAACAGTTTACCAGTAAACCAGCCTGCATGAATTTAAGACTAAATCAAACGAGGTTTTAATTAATTATTTAATAAAATATCTTGGTTATCTACACCTATATTTTAATTTTCACCATCCTATGGTTATTATTAAGCTTGATACTTTTTAGACCATTGAAACATTGAATTACGCTGAAGTCACTTGAACCGGTTTGCGTATGCTGATGTTTCGTATGTCTGTTAGTCAGGCGATTGGAAAATGCTGGTCTGTGATATAAAGCTTAGTTACAACGCTAATGTGACCTCATCTCAATTGCTTGGTTATCGATATATGATAAACAATAGATGCCTGCAGATTGCATCTATAATTAATCATAATTTCGACAACAATGACCGATTAATTGTCAACCTCAAAATTAAGAATGTTACTTTTGATGCACTGCACGTGAGCTTCTACTCAGCCGACCAAAGGCATTAATGTAAATTATTGAGCTCATCCAAAAGTGCAAATCGAAATTCAGAAGACATATAAGGTAAGATTATGTAATGGTTTTACAATTAATTCGAGCATTAAATGCCAACTCAATTAAATATGTGGACATAATTATTGTTTTATTGCACATGTCTAATGGGGGATCATTTAGAATCGGGTTGAATACAATCTTATAGCATTCGTTAATATTCTTGATAATAGTATAGATATCTGAAAACTATGTATTTTGAAATATTCTGTTCACCAAAATCTCTGCGAGAATGGCAGGGAAATTAATTGGCTGTAAATATACAGAGTGAAGTGATAACGTGGAATATTTACAGAAACGCTCATTTGTACGAATTTCCATCACGCTCACCGTAAAACCGGTCTCAAAATGTTCACAAACAGCATTTAAGGACAATAAGATCAGGATCCCCATGAAGAATGGAAAACAAGTTTTGTCTGTAAGCCACTACTAGATAAGCTTGGTAGGATCAACATGTTTAATCACTTGTCTAAACACATGTAGATAGGGTTAAAAATCATGATCATCAAAAAATGCGCATTTGCATGCATTTCCATCACACACCCACGACCGGGTTCGTGCTGTTTGCACTGATCAAGTATGGACAGCTAGATCCAGATACCCATGCGACCCAAACAGTGTAGAAATGGTTAACAAGTAGCGCTTGTATGCCACAGTTGGATAAGGCTGTTGATTCACATGTGTCCAAACACGTTCCGTGGGGTTAAACCTATAACCGTTAAACCGAATGCTCATTTGCATGCATTTCCGTCGCACACACCCCAAGACACATTACGTGCTGGTTTCACTCATCAAGTATGAGTAGTAATATCATTATCCGCATACGCTTAAAACAATGGAAGAATCGAAAAAATGAATACATTTTTTCATGACCATGGATTGAAACCTTATGTTCATGTGTTTGAGCACATGTGATTGAACAGGTTTGTAGTACAAACCTTATCCAACATTGGCATAACAGCTCAAATTGTAAACAAGGTTGTACTTGTATGCCAACTGTTATATAGGGTTTGTACAACGAACCACGATGTTCAGACACACAATCACAAAGTGATTCGTGGTCAAGCACTCGAGGCACTTTTGGATGACCAAACCGGATAACCAGAAACCGGTAGTGGTGTGTAAGGGATGGGATGTGAGCAACACATTACTTTGGTCATCCATAAGCGAGTCGAGTGCTTGACCGAGAATCAGTTTGTAATTCTGTGTCTGAACATCGTGGTTCGTTGTACGAACCCTATATAACAGTTGGCATACAAGTACAACCTTGTTTACCATTAATCCACTGTTTCAAGGCTCACTGAACCTGATCTTACTGTCTCTACCTGACGACGACAAACAGCCAGAAACCGGTGGTGGTGTGTAAGGGATGGGGATGTGAGCAACACATCATTTTAGCTCAAATTGTGGTTTTTACAGATTTTACCAGAAATGATTTATCTTATTAGCCGCCCTCCACGATTGCTCAAACTCGCTATTTCTGTCCCTTCTGGCATGAAGGATGTCACATATTTCTCTTTCACATTTGTGCAGGAATATGTGTTAATGTTTGCGAATCCGTACAAATTGTCATGAAATTGATGCGATGTCTTCGGTTTACAATTTGCCAAGGGTCCAGAGGTAATGCTGCAATTATAAATTAGGCATATTTATCCAAAATCCTTGACTGTTCAATAGCACTCATGAGCTTTGCCGACAGGTAGCTTTAAAAGTATTGCCCACATACGCGTACGCCAATGTATGTCTATTTCATTAAGTTAAGCAGGATCTGAATAACGATTGCAAGTATGGAATAGGTTAATTGCTAATATGCCTGTGTTTTTAAACTCGTTAAAATTCCAGTTTTACATGAAGGATTAATTCCAATATGATGATTAAAATCTTCATGCATTCAGAATGCACTGCAAAAATGAAGAAAATAATTTCAGCTCCATCCGGGATACTTTTTCTGCTACAAAAACTCTATTGTGATGACTATAGTTGGTTAATGTATGTTCTGAACCAGATTTTTAATAAGTAGTATATAACGTTAAAAAGCAGAACGGAAGCACACTACCGGTTTCGCGGTTGTTGCCGTCCATCAGGTATGCGTATCCGTGACCTAATACTCGAACACCAATCTGACTTTTTTGCTAAACCCAACTGCCAAACTGCTCGTGTGCTTCCTTCCGGCTTTTCGAACATCATATACTACAAAGTTATAATTTAATGACCCTGGGCATTCATGGTCGACATCGACTGAAGGAAGCCAACAACAACATAGGGTTCATAAAACGAAACGCGTTGTTCAAACACAAAATGATTGTTGGTCAATCACTCAAAGCGCATTTGGATGACCAAAGTAATGTGTTGCTCACATTCCCAGCACATGCACACAACTACCGGTTTCTGGCTGTTTGCCGTAATCCGGTAGAGACAGTAAGATTAGTTTCAGTGAAGCTTGAAACAGTGGATAAGTGGTAAACAAAGTAATAATTAAATGCCAATGTTGCATAGGGATCGTACAACGAACCACCGTGTTCAAACACAGAATCACTTTGTGATACTTGGTCAAGCAATCGAGTCGCTTATGGATGACCAAAGTAATATACAAAAGTCCTTAACTGCTTATTAATAAATATGGCTTCAATCAAACATTAACCACCCCACTGTTATTGGAATTTTGGAATAAATATTCCAAACAGTTACCGGTGCTGCATTTGACCGATTGTGAGACTTAGCTTAGTCCCCACATGTAAGATAAATTTCAATTTGCAAATGAGGATTTATCCTCGAATTCGAAGAGAATAGTTGGTATTTACTGAATAGTTTTTTCTTAGAAAATCTCCTCGTTCTTGAACGTTGGAGTGTCAAATCACTTGCTCACTACCCGAAGCCCAAAGAGCTATTTGTGCTCATTGTGAATGCAGTTTTCATCGACAAGCAAATAATTTGGGTGGAAAAAGTATAGTGTCAACTATTTCACTACTCCATTAATAAGCCGTATGTAATTTCGATGGTCAAAGGGTTTGGTTGATGGATATGCAGAAACATTGTTCTTTTGTTCCATTTTAACTCTTCAGTCAGAGGCAGTCACAAGTTAATCTATCGCGTGTGCATACTAAATACTTTATTGTAAAGTAGTGAAATCTGGACTTGAGTGCGTTTTATTTATGAAGCATCTGTCAAAAAATCGACGTTTTTCTAAGTCTTACTGACGAGACGAAATTTTTATAAGCGTGTGGTCAAGTGCACGTTATTCGAAGCTCGCAGGTTGTACCCCAAATTCCATAATATATAATTTTTAAATGCGGTTGTTACGCAAGTGCGCTATTTTCAAAATTCCATCACATAAATTAACATCCTAATATGTATTTTATGTATTTGTTTTTTACCAATTTTATTCGGTTACAATGACAGGGCAAACCGTTGTGGCTGACACAATAACGAGAGCTCTAACGAAAAGATTAAGTCATTACTTTGCCCATGAATTTAAAAATTTTAATGTCTGACCAGAGTCTATCTGCAGTATTCGAACCAATTTAAATGATGTAACCGAACATGTTTTGAACCGTTCGATTAGTCATTGTCATGAAAATGAAATTTGAAAGTAACCGGTTGGAGCAGTTTCTGGTAAAGTTTCACATCTGACAAAGAAGATTCGTAAGACCGCGGCGAATCTTCGTTTTCTAGGTTCACACAGTGGTCTGTGTCCAACACATGTTCAGCTAAAGCATAACCCTGATTAGAGACTGATAGACTGTCTCATTTTGTGGGCTTATCTTCAAACGATTCTTTTGCTTTTCGATCGTAATAAGAAGTTAGCTGACTGGCTGTCCTATGTACACACCAGAGCAATCAGTGCGCTTGATACTATAAACACAAATTGTAGTGATAGCAATTTATCCTTGAGGTGCCGTGCGAAGAGTTCTACCTTTCTTATGTCACCCGTATCGACCTCCAATTCAAGAAATTAATTATCGCGTCAGAAACACCTTCGACATACGGTATTCATCTTGTGGCTCGCAAGTTCTTCACTGTCTTTGTGCGGGATATTTAGCCCGCTTCAATTGGTGCTTTACAAAACTCTTAGGGTATTCATGGTCTATGAGCCACTGAAAGCCTTTTTGATGAGCACGCTTTCTTTCGAACTCGTCACTACACGAATGCTCAATTTAACCTGTTTATGATGATCGGAAGTCTTGTTTTGGATGGCCTCCGTGTTCTTTGGTTTTAAGTAGACTGAAATTGTAATTTTACCGTTTACTTTTTGCGCCAATTAATTTAGAAATGGGAACGTATTTGTGCTAGATTTCACTGCTTTTGTAACTTTAATTTGAAGATTTAGCTCAGTGAAGTAATTATAGATCATATCTATCCCATCGCGTTTTATGATTAAATATGTGTCATCAAAATAACGCCATCAACACTTGGGCTTAACATTTTCTATTCTGAAAGCTTAAGTTTAGAAGTACTTCTTACATTTATTTTATAATACTGGAAAGTTAGGCGATCCAATCGCCAATCTCTCTTTCTTTCTATATAATTGTCCGTTTTTCAACACGTAGTTCATGTTTGAGCAAATTGAAACGCCATTAATAATTTGTTGAACGCTTAGATTTATGCGATCTTGCGAACCGGGGTCTGCATCCAATGCCCTTCTAGCAATGTTCAACGCACTAGTAAAAAAAGCATTCACGTCGAAGCTGACCATACGTTCGTCTTCTATCTATCTTGAACGTCTTGCGATTTCTAATGAATTATTAACAAACTATTCCGTATTGCCCACTAATGGTTTTAGCAAACGAGATACCTAGCAAACTCGTGTGGAGGTAAACCCATCCCATTAACCATGGGTCATAGAGAAATGCCCTCCTTGTGTATCTTCGGTAAACCGTCAAAACCTTGGCATGCAGCTGGCATGCATACGCTATACCACAATCCCTGCCCAAGTTTCTCCTTAACAACCATTTTGCTGTTATTTGCGAATCGTTTTTCTTTGCCATTATACCGATTGATAAGGGTCTTCTTATAAATGTAATTCTACATTTGCTTAATAATCATCCTTATTCACAATCACGGTGACATTACCACTAGCGATAAATAGATTCTGGTCCTGATGCAGATTATGCTCATGTGGCTGGAGATTGGATTCAACTTTTTCCTGACTTTTGATAACACCAACTATTGGGTTATATACTTGATCCGCTTGAACACTGGGAATCGCGCTCAAGGATGCTCTGATGTAGGGTATATGTTCATTCGGCTTTAGGATTGTTTTACTTATTGAAAAATTGAGGCCCTTGTTCAACAAGCATTTATCGGCTGCGTTAGTCCTCAGTCGGACAGATTCATAGTTTTAGTAAAATGAACTGTATTAGTTTTTGTAGATTTATCTGATCAAGTTTTATTAGAAGACTGTAATAAGTCGTCGGTTTTGTTTTTCCCCTATACCCTTCGCCTGGGTGCTTGAGATCTCAGCATGTTTTCTGTAAATATTGCAGAAGTCCATTTCAAATAATTCACTTCGCATAGTCTTCATCAAGCGGGTGTAAATTAGTCGCGCATTCATCAGGGTTTTATTTTAATTGTTTATTTTTGTGTTGCAATAGAACTTTCGACGTGCTATCAGCCGCCTTAATTGGATTGAGGGAATTATCCAGAGGTTTAAGCATCAGATCCTTACGTACCGTTCCGTGCCTTCTGCATCGGAGCTCGAAGATTCTGTGATTCTCTGACCAAGCGTTACCTTGACTGAAAACGTTTGTGTTGTTCATGCTGATTTTCAGCCAAAATATATGCGGAACACTCAAACGTGCTATTCTGCTAAATAATGAGAAAAAATGAGGTGTCTGGGTCATTATTTTAATCCTTTGCTTGTTTATCAATGATTGATTCGTCAGATGCAAAATAAATAAAAGCTGCTTCTTACATCCTTAATATTATCACTACCAAATCTACTCTAATTTCTTCCTGGCTTCCGATCCAGAGCAAAAAATATATTTAGTGATTTCTTATTCAATCGATTTATACCAAATATATCCCCATCGCAAAAATATATCGTGCGAAAAAGCAATTTGAAAGTTCAAAAGATTTTATTCAAAAAAGTTTTAATAAATGAAATAAAACAAATGAATAAAATTAAGGTCTCATATAAAATCTATTTCTTACCCTCGCATTGAATGAATTGAAATATCCACTCGGCCGCTGGTGTTAGTTCATATTTGTCCGGAGAACCGAATAAATCACAGTTTGAAACCTAGTAATTATTCATGTCATAATGACTCACATTTTGCTTGTATGCAATTGCATGACACTCTTTCGTCTTCACACACAGCTGCATGCAACGCATCAGCGGTCCCACACTTGTAACAATTTCAGCAATCGTTGGACGGAGGTTCATACGCGGGCCCCAACCAGTCGTCCCATCCTTACATTCATATCCAGCTGCTATTGAATAGAGCAAAACGAAGGCTGATAGTATCAATTGGAACGTCATATTATCAATCCTCGCTATTGAGCTGTCTCAGATGTTTATATATACGCGTTTTTCCGAAAAACCGACAAATCAGGTGGCGTTTAAGGTTAGAAACTTTCAGTCTATTTTAGAAAACTACTCAAAACAACAAGAACGTTGATTGGTGAAGAAATTTCATGAGCCAATAGTCGGCCATTTTCCACTTATCCGTGTTGTTAGAAATACACGTACGTCGAATTTGATACATGAAGGCAACAAGCGAATCAAAATACGAAATTTAGTTCGCTTTTGATAAAGACCACTGAAGCTAAAATAATTATACTCCAGAAGTTCTGATTATATTATAATCTTTGAGAATCTTTTTACACTGCACTCAACTTACTTGGTTTTAAATTTTGATTGCTTGTGTATTGAGTGTTTATATTGCTCGCTTCTGCTTACTTCAAGGATATTGCTTAAAACAAAGAAGCGATTTTGTATTATATTGCATATTTCAAACCTTACCTTAGATTTAGTAACAAGTGGAATCAACTCCCCTTTAGTCCATGAAGAACAGAGAACATCAGCTTTTAACAATATATCAAAAGTTAGGGAATAATGAGATTTCTAATATTGGCTATTATTGTAGTATTTTTACCGGATGTTGTATGAGCTGCCACTCCACAATTTGCAGATGCTAGGCAGATTATTGTAATGTTGGCTTGTATTATATATTTTTAATTAGCCGTGTGATGGTAAGTAGAATACCATGCTAACATTTTTTAACCCAGGCGATCATTTTGGAAAGAATATAGTCACATTGAATTCAAACGATATCAGTTTTTCAGAACAGAACATTGTGAAGTAAAAATTATATCCACCATTTGTCAGTATCGAATAGTCGTTGGAACATTACTCGTCTGAACACTTTACAAATCAAAATTTGAACCTAAAATCGACATGTAGATTTTGACGACCGCGGCTTTTATAATTCAAAAAATATTGATCGTTATTAAATTAGCCATTTTTGAAAACGTAAATAGCAGGATGCAGTTCGGGCTTGTCAATTTACAGAAACGTGGATTTTGATCATTTCAGACTGAACGGCAGTCCAATTGTTAGGATCATCTCATTAAAATGAAAAAACATTTACCGAGGTGTTTGGAATTGCGAATTCTAAAATTTTGATATGTTTCACTTGAAGTGTATATGTGTTGGATGACCGAGAAATCAATCGTACGTCAGATGGAAAGATCTAACTTTTGGACTGAATACGCGAATAAAGAATCAATAATCGCTAGCTTTCTTGTGTAATCGAACAAATACTGATGTATGCTACCAAAAAATAATATAGCCGACGCATAACAAGATTAATGACAGGTGGGATTTCGTTGGTCGCTGTAAACATTGTTAGCTGGATTTCAAGTTCTGTGGCAATGAAATTATTAGGTGGTGTGTTTTAAAAAATTAAATTAACTGGACAATAAATTATTATTTATCTAAATTGTTGAGATTAACTAATCTTTTCTGCAGCTCAAAAAAATTCGTTTCTGAGAACAATGGCCGCTATTTCGTTACATTTGAGAGTTCCAGAATGATACATGATTGATTTTGGCACTTGATACCACCCAACTTAATTCTTTTGCTACAAGTTGGGGAAATTTTGATCGTCAGAAATGAATTCAAGCATAACGGAGAGTTTTCAACGATTCCCATAGTAACCAATAATGATTAAGACAAACAAAGTAGATGTATGTTTCGATACATTGGTAAAAGAAATTCCAAAGTTGGCATATAGTGAATATGACTAAATAATGTAATTCCATTTCTGAACAATATTGATAAGTGGATAATAAATACGCGCATCTAAGTTCCACCATTTCCATTAGATGATACGAATCTCATTTTTCTACTACCAGCTTACTGTGAACGAAGGATTTAAAGTTTCAGTAAATAGAAGAATTAATATGTCATCATAGTGATTAGTAACTTTGCATTTCTTCATTGGGATTTTGACGAAAATCTAGGTTTCAATCAAAAGTGTAATGGATAATTGATGTGTAAAATCATAATTGATAGATACAACTGATCTAGCATACCTGCATCAGGGAAATTTAGCGTGGCGGCCAGGGTTTTGTACATGTAGCTCAAAAGACCTGCGCGTGATTAAAATACATTAAGCTTTTAAAAAAAACCAACATCATTTTTACTCAGTCCTGTTGACCTACGAAAAATAGGGTTGAATTATTTAATTAGATTTTCACAAGTTCACATTTGGTAACATAATTCATGAGTGATTTTATGTGACTTGCTACGCGCCAACATTCGACATACAATGGATTTTAAGAATAACGAATCAGGGATTTTTAATGGTTTCCACTCTTAAAAAAGATAGCATGGTGCGCAAGAATATATATGATTATCTTTCAAGTCATCTCTGAAATTATGCACACTGTCGAGCTCCAGTGAATTGTAAGAGCGGAGATCATCTGAAGAAGGTTGGTAAAGATCTCGATTTCATAATAACAGGAGCAGATGTAATAATACATGAAATTGCGCAGACTTCCCATTGGACTGACATACGATTTAGATGCAAAAACTACATTTTTTGCGATTAATTGTCGAGAACCTGTCAAATATGTGTTAGGTAAGTGATGTATTGTGCATCAATGATCAAAATGTATTTATCGTTTAATTCTGCATGCGAGCAGAATGGAATTGACGGGAGTTTATGCTTGTCAAACCTGATGGGGCTTTGGAAACTTCATCGAAACTGCATATATAAATGTCAATCTGAATGATATGCACAATATTAGCAAGGGTAGGAAGCGACAAATAGTTCGACAACGACAAAATTGAATTTTAAATAATTCGGGTTTCACGAGGAATGACTAAAATAGTTCAAGTTGCAATTTACTCGAAGAGACGTTGAAATGAGCGATCAAGCAAAATGCGATTTATCAAGGTCGGTCAACCTATCACTGCGTGGTAACGGTTCAGTTCAGTTTGCACAGGACGATATGTGGCAGAGTCGCCAATCGAGCGTTTAGAATACTTTCGGTGGTAAGCCAAAAAAGCGTCCACCACTTCGAACAGTAGGTTCAATATTCTTCTGGTATGACTTTGGCTGGTGGGGGTGAGAGGGTTTAAGTCGAACTAGTCAACTTGCTTTGGTGTAAAAACTATGAAAACAGCGGAAAGCTGAATCACCATTTTGTGGTGAGCGTTTAACTTTGAACTCTTGTTGATATTGAAATACGTTTAGTAATATAGTTAGAAACATTATATGTCATACACATGAATGTAACTTCATTCCTTGACAATTGCTTATGTTGCAACAAAATGTTCTTGTGGTAATGAACGCTCACAACGGAAATTAGTAGATGATATGCCGTGACTCAGATTCGTAAAGAAACATTGAGTTTATCGACGAGGTAGATGGTCTTCCAACTGCTGTCTGATTATTGTTTGCCATTAAAGGTTATTTTAATATGAAAGCTTTTAGATATCAATTACATAAATTATAATTCGGTAATGTGAGTAGTGAAATCTATTTTGACGATAATTAGGCAATAATTTTCGACATTTTTACTGAAAAACTGCACATAAATGCAAGTGATCCTGCCAATTTTCGCAGAGAGAATCAGATTTGTTAGGAGGGCACACTGCCGTATAGACAGCGAACTAACTATCGATTAATCACCAATCAATATCGATGGTGAGTTCAAATTATGATTTTTATTCACGGTAATATTCACGCATTCGCTCACTTGTGATGCTCTTGGCATTCGGTGAATGCACGAGCTCAGCGACGGTTGTGTTCTTTCTAGCCGCACGGCTGGGCCAACATTAGCAAACCACAGACATAGCAAGATCACAAGCGCTTGAAAGTTCCATGCTTCGCTCAGTTTCGAAATATTAAACATCTTTATTCGAGAGGAATACTGACGATAAAAATAACACGAAACTCGTAATGACGATTCGCGGAATCGACCTCAATAAATAAGGTTTCACCAAGTATGTAATAAAATATATATGAATACAAAAATTGTCCAACAAATGGAATCAACTGTTGGTTTCAAGAAAATAAAGATAGATATTACAAAAACCATCGATATCGTGCTCAATTGCAATGATAGATTTTGTTCACTCTTCATTACAGCTTCTCTTAATCATTTTTTGAGAATAAAAATTTTGAAAAAATGACTGCTGTTAAGACATTCCGTAACAGACTATAATAAGGAACTTTAAATGAGCTCAATTAAAGTATTTCTGAACTTAATAAATGTAATTATATTCATCCGCTTAACCATTATTTTGTCCCCAGTCCCAGATGAGCAGGGCAGGTTGGCTGTTTCAACTAACAAAGTACTCATAAGTAATCACAAGTTTATTTTTAGTGTCGCGAATACAGCTCATTATGGCAGTGCTCAAACTTAGGGATAATGACCTACTTTGTACGTTTAGAATTTGCTTCCGCATAACTAGGACACACCAAAATGGGAAAAACAAATCTCAAATAAATCATTCCGACGCAGAAATTTGAAAACATTCAACAACTACAGTTTATATTGAAATCGAACAATCTATTTTTATACGATTATCAGCTTCATAGCCCCAGTAAAATAATTTTCCAATGTATCGATGATATTTAAACGCACGGAATTTATGGAATTTATTTTCTCGCACAATAATATAATGTGAATTACGATAAATTTCGAACTCATTTTTAGATTTAATAGGTGCTAACAAAAGGAAAATTCTTAATTGAAAATATGATGTATTAGCCAACTGCAACCTATGTCACCTGCGTCTCTATTGCAGTCAAAGCTTGAAATCACACTCTCACCTACAAGTTTCGCCAAAAGATTTGAGAAAAAACCATGTCTATTATCTGTTCATGGCAAGTAAATGCAGCAGCACGACTACCAATAAAGCAACATTTTATGGCATTATAATCTATTAAACACAAGAAGCATGATTTTCAATTTTTTTGCATTTACTTCGTACTAATTGTTTGAGTAATTTATAAATATTTGGACAATTATTGGATGGAGTACTAAACAGTGTTAGCCTCATCTAGTAGCTCCGGCAGATTGGGAAATTTTTCCAACTGTTTTGCCAATTGCCATTTGTTCAGACAGGTACCTTTTGAACCAAAACAATCAGATTAGCAGTAATTTTGACACTTTTTAGCTTCCACAGCGACAGTAGGTTATCATTATCTAAATCTCAAGAGATATCAGAGAAACATGCGTGTACACAACAGTTTTCATCTTTTGATGGGGTCAAATCGTTTGGCGTTCTAAAAACATTATTTGCGCAACATTCATGCTGTGCTTGGTAAGGTATTGTATGGATATCGAGGTACCTGAAAATACTTCCATACAACAAGCGATCCATTTCAATAGAAACAACTAAAAGGAGCATTAATTGATTAGACTGCCTTATTGGAAATTTGGTGTGATAAAACCGGTTTTTCAGTCTGCTGGTAGGTTTCCCGAATTTATTGAGTAATTAAGCGAATCATTTAGTGGGTCACGGAGTTTCACCTCATATGACTTGAGAATAACGGCCTTATTCCATCTTCCCGCAGAGATTTGGTTAAATTGGTTTGGTGTAAATGTGTTTGCACAACTGTAGTATTCACGTCTACATCGCAGAGGCTCACAACCTTTATTGAGTTTTCAGCTTGGCGCATCATTCAGATGAATGACTTTCGAACCCAAACTGTAACTTTATCAGCACTAACAATGATACATTCTGCGAACCCATCTGTTGTCTGAATAACAAAAATTATCTTGATCGTTTTTATTGTTTTGTTTGCAGTAGTGATTATTGAATGAGTTTAATAGCTGAATTTTATCTCAATTCGTTTTGTACTTGAAGTTTAGTTCAACATTACTGATCACAAAAACTTGTAATACATCATTTATGCGGACAAGATTTACAATTATTTTGAAACTTTCTAGCTGCCGAACTTGTTCGGGTACGAAAAAGTTACACGAAGCAATCGCAATCTGCAATAACATGCACCGATACAATTAGACACTGTTTGAGAATAATCGAAGGCGTGAACCGCAGCAAACGATCAAAACTCTGTTATGTGGTGTGCTTCGAATCCGTAACAATCGCACGTTTTCCACATTTGAATTTCTTATTTTTGTCTTACCATTATCTCATTTTTCTAGTGACGTGTCGTTCGTTCATCAAAATGACATCAATAGCATCTCGTCTTCCGGAGTGATCGTATTCGTCTCGTCCTACGATGTAATAATTTGATCGTTCGAATCCTCGCTTCATCTTTGCTTGTCTTCAAGGTCATACGGACCAATACACCCTAAACCATCAGTACATACATAATTTTAAATTGAATTAATTGCTTATAGCACTGCGTAGCGAAGTGCCACATTTCGAGAAAATTATCTCATGTGGCGTTCAAATCCTCTGACAATTAATCTTATATCTCTTTAGATGTATCGGTCCCTCCTGGCCAACGTGTATTGAGAGTTGGGGTTCGTGCTCGTGCTAGATAATTGCCGATTTGTCTTTATGCATACTGGTAGCCAACCCCCTTTCTACACCACCACATGCAACTCACATAATGCGCATGTGATTTTGTTGACCATATTTGTTTTGCTTTTTTCCTTGCAATCAAACGTTTGGACAGTTGGATACGTAGTGTTTGTGTAGGTATATAAGTGATGTTTATATTAATATATAAATAATAATAATAATATTAAGAGTGTCTAGCAACAAGTTCACGAAACGTTCATTAAAATCGTATGTTTATTGAATTTAGCATTCTGTTTTTCGATTGGAATGCTCCTTGTTAATTTGTATCTGCGTATAAAGTTCTTTGAGCAGTCGTTTTTAATAAAATTTGACGTGTCATCTTTAGGATAAGAAAAAGAAGAAGAAGAAGAATTAAGCTTCATTCGTTTACTATACTTTTCAGCAGTTACAAAAATTTAACCACAAAATTTGAAAACAAACAAACATAATGAACATTCCTCGGCATCGTGTTAGAATCTGTCAACTGTATGGTGTTTTTGTCTGTCTTTATTGATAACTTAAAGATATGATCCAGTTTATTACCAAATGCGGTATTTGAACATGTTATACGAAACGTTCTACTGTAAATCCCGTGTATTCCACAATTTGTTCAAACAGTGCCAATCCAAAATTGGCCTTCGTTAATTCCAAAACACGATAAAATTACCAAACATTTTGTTCGTTACGATTTTCAACACTGAAAATCATCCTGTATAATATTTACGAAAGACTGGGGATCTATACGGGGAGCGCAAATATTCAAAGGTTTTGACCATCCCACATACTTCGGCTAGAATCTTATACAGTTGGAACGCCCTGCTCCAAAAAAATAATGAGCGCTAAATCTGTAGTCGATTTCAATTTAAAGCTCACTGAAACTTTGTGCTGTCTTCATTCTCTGTCTTAAAATCGTGTGTTTTACCTTATATGCATCAGCATCTGATGCCTATTTTAATCAGATTGCTTTTTATGGCATACACATTTCTGAGTTCTGAACCTTTCATGCTATGGCCGAATGTCGATTTTAGTTGATTCAAAAGTTAATTCAAGTATTTTGAAGTCAACCTTAAAAAGCGATTGGACTCGAAAGTTTTTTGAATATGTTTCTAGAAGAAGTTTATTTCCACGATAGATCATGATTCGAGGAAGCAAAATTAGGATTTTCAATGCAACCTATCGGTCAATTCCAATCTGTAAACTTTTACACACGATTTCGCAAGTCCATTAAAAATACAGTTTTCTTAGTAGTTAGTACAAAGGAATAAATCATTTTCATACGTGAATAATATGATGATTTCGGTATTTCACTTGACATGTAGGACTGGTAGGTATGGACGTTACAGAGTCATAGGGAGAAATCCATTTGAAAATAACTTTTCTGACAACAGTTATTTTAAAAGTGCGGATTGTGGAAAAATAATGTTCAATCGTCTATTTCGATGATTACACAGGCTACAGGTCACTCAATGCAACAGTAACCATCCTAATCTCCGCATCTCGCATGTGGGAGGCGATTGATGTGAAGATTCACTAATTACGGAAATCGTACTGGTTAACATTAACTGTAGTCTCACTGCAGCAATCTACAAATGTGTCGGTCATTTTTATTCAACTCATTTGTTCCTCGTTATGGCTTTTCGTTGTTTCTGAAAGGATTCGAATAATTGGTGTGCCTGTGTGTTATAAAACTACTCGAGAGACAATAATGTTTTCCAAACAGGATTCAAAATACCACATTGGTTTATAACTTACAATCTTACGAATAAACGGCACGACGCAGTCATCGGATTAGGGAATTTTTATGCTTGTCTATTAATTAGATATTTCAAAAATGGATCATTCAGGATTCTTTTTAGTATCAGCAAAAAGCAGCTGTAAAAAATCCCCTTTTTTTTCCGTCAGTTATCATTTTGATCTAGAGGCACCTTTAGGAATAAACGACTTAACTTGTCAAGATATGTAAGTCATCAGCGAGGACTGATAACGTTCAGTAATGAAAATAATCGCAGTTGAAGGTTGCTTAATTTTACAGGTTACTCAAAATATTTTGCATCCGTGATCGTTTCAGTGAAGCTGCTCTTCAATTTTCTCAAAATCTTGCAGATAAAACCCCTTCTCTTTTAAATTTACACTCGCTAGTCAACACTGGAATAGACTTTATCCCGGAAAGATTTTAGTGTTTGGATGTAAAACAGTGTGAATAGCAGACTTCATTGTGACACCATCTATCAGCATGCACAAATTTTACTAATCTGAATTAGACTAAGTTACTGACGTCACGGTTAGACGCATTTAAATACACCCCCCATGACAGGTAGATTTATCTTTTTCTTTTTTATTACGCAATTGATTATTTTTAAAAAAATTTCTATCCACATCTTCTAATTGCTCTGGCCTCAATGCTGTAATGAGGCTACCATTGAAAATACCAACAACATGAATATTTATTTTTAAATAACTTGAAACTGTGTTAATTAATATACAGTTACTTGAACACATTTGAACTTGTTTGCCTAT
This sequence comes from Atriophallophorus winterbourni, assembly GCA_013407085.1. Lineage (NCBI taxonomy): Eukaryota > Metazoa > Platyhelminthes > Trematoda > Plagiorchiida > Microphallidae > Atriophallophorus > Atriophallophorus winterbourni. The sequence continues at coordinate 24,317 of JACCGJ010004403.1, forward strand.
CTTCCATTGTTTCGAGCGCATGTGGATCCTTATCATACCATGACTATGTAATGAGTGTACACAGAGCTGAGCCGGTCCTAGTGTGTGTGTGAGGGAAATTCATGCAAAGGAGCATTCTTGTTCATGATCATGGGTTTTAACCATATTTAGACATGTTTGTGCATAAGTGATTGAACAAATTGAGCGTACCAAACTTATTCCACAGTGGCATACAACCAAAACGTGTTTACCATTCTTCCACAGTTTCAAGCGCTCGCGGATTCTGTTCGTACCGTCTTTACCTGATTAGTGCAAATAGCACGAAATCGGTCGTGGGGTGTGTGTGATGCTAATGGATGAAAATGAGCATTTTTGTACTTTTGAACACTGTTCAAATACAATTGAAAATTTGAGAACAGGATTATTGACTTTATTTTTTTGTTATCTATATTATGTCTAATTTATATAAGAATTTCTTCATGTCACGTTCAGTTGTATAAACAAATTTCAACCTGAATTGCTTAAGTTACCTAAGCAACGCGGCGGCATTTTAGATTCTGAGAGAGATGCGGTAGCAAGATCAATCATCAATTTGCATGCATGCATTGTAAGTCACAAGAAATCAAAACATATTGCGTGCAGATATGTATAAGATCAGCTGTCCCGGTGGCATGCGTGGCAAAAACAATTGTGAATTGAAGTTTCTCTGTTGCCGCGTTAAACACCTGATTGTGAATTCAATTGTATCACCCAACCTATTGCATCCAGAGCATTTGTTATCTTAACCACTAAAGTTCAAAGGGTTTCATATGTGGATTCCGACTGGCCTTGGTTTGCTGAAAATATCACATTTGGAAAAAGTATAATTCTGTTTTCCAGCGCAGGCTATGCATAATGATCACATGCTTAATAATATTATTTCAAACATTCCTGTCACCCATGCTTCATTTGCCTCTGAGGCGGAACTATATTTAATTTTGCACACTGAAAATCATCCTGTCTAATAATTACGAAAGCCCGGGGATCTTTTCAGGAAGCGCCAATATTCAAAGGTTTTGACCATCCCACATAATTGATTGTATATTTGGCTCATTAACTTATTGGGTAGAATCTTTTACAGTTGGAAGGCACCGCCCCATAAAAAATGAGCTCGAAAGCACACTCAAACTTTGTGCTGTCTATATTTTCTGTCCTAAAATAATGTTATTTTAATTTATATGCCTCAGCATCTCATGCTTTTTCAAGTTGATTGCTTTTCATGGCATACACATTTCTGAGTTCTGAAACTTTCATGCGATGGCCGAATGACTCGAAAATATTTTCGAAGATGTTTCTGGAAGAGGTTGATTTCCACGATAGATCATGATTCGAGGAAGCAAAATAAGGATTTCCAATGCATCCTATCGGTCAATCCAATCTGTAATCTTCTGCATTCAAAATACAGATTTCTTAGTAGTTAGTGCAAGTGAATAAATCATTTTCATACGTGAATAATATGACGATTTCGGTATTTCGCTTGACTTTTAGGATTGGTAGGTATGGACGTTACAGAGGTATTGGGCGAAATAAATTTGGAATTTCTGTCATCAGTTATTTTAAAAGGGCGGATGAGTTCACGTCGAGTGGATTGTGACCAAATAATGTTCTATTGTCTATTCCGATGATTACACAGGCTTTAGGTCACTCAATTCAATGTGTGGGAACAGTTTTGACACATGACAGATTTGACCTTACCAATGACGACTTTCATGCAGACGACGCATGTTTCGCGAACATCTGATCGTTTCGTACGTGGGCCGCTGTGTCAACTGACCTTGACCGTATTCGCTTGTATCAGATTGACGTGGAAAATCGACCACTGATCCTGGTCATTCCCACGAGACGTGACACACTATAGGCGTACTATAGGATGTTTAGCGGTAAGGTCAAATCTGTGGTGGTGGGTTGACTATTACTTAATCACGTTCCCTGTCCTGACTATCACCCTTGGTCTGACGAAGCTTCTGTGTCAGAAGTGAAACATTACCCAAAAACTACTCTAGCCGATTGCACTCAAATTTCTTCGCATTATGAACACACGATCGGTCCCAAACATATTCCAATCGATCAGTGAATGCAAGTTGTGAGCCTTTGTCGGACAAACTCGTCTCGAGTTTTCCAAATTTTGAGATTAGATTTTTCAAACTGGATTGCACCAAGTGGTTGTGGAATGTTGTTACCGTGCTTAGCGATTAGTCATGACAACGCATCTGTGTGTCCGAAACTCTTGGTATTCACGAATTTGAGGTTGAAATCGTACCAATGTTTATAGTGGCCCAGAGTTATAATCAATTTGCTGTGTGACCTGGGACCCCACTTTTAACTCGGTGGACTAAAAGAAATAGTTTACATAAGGTAAACGTCCACCCTCGAACTATTTTGTGAAATTTTCAAACTACCCTTCGTTTTCTATTTGGCTGTTATTCTTTTCTTATGTTCCTATTGACCGGGATATATGTTGCACAGCTTTTGCGTGAAGTCATGAAATTTGTATTGTAGGATTGCTCCAATTCTGTATTATTGGCTATAAAGTTGTGATAGTAATTAACCAAACCCAAAAGGACTCTAGGGTTTATTTTTGGGAAGGTGCCAACATTTTTCTATGGAAGCAATCTTCGACGGATCGGGCCTACTGTCTATACTATCTATGACTGTTTCCAAATTTTGAATACAGAAAAAACACTTTTAAAAATTCCATTATGTCACAGATTTTTATTCAGCGGTTATTAACAAGAGATTCTTGTTCCATGTGAAATCCTGAAACATGTTTGTCTTGGTTGACATTTATACAATTCTGGCAAATGTGTTGCTTGTATCTGCAAAATATTCCATAGTGCCACATTTCATCATTCAAGCTTGCTCATCGGGGCTTGTTTTGTTGTGTTCTTTTGCCTGTAAATAATGAACTGTTCCTTCTGCAAGATCGAATCTCACTTAAGTTTTAGAGCTCCTTTGATCGTTATTGACGAGTCACATAAAGTTCTAATGCAATCCTCCCAAAAACCTAAATATTACTGGTTCACAATTGTTGTCGTCAGACTTATTGGCGCTTCGTGCTCTTGTGTTTAGTCGGACGGTAGTGGTTTGAATATCATCCGAAAACTCGCTATTAGAGCTCATCGCTATTTTACTTTGCAACTCTACATTAGGTTGTTAGTATTGTTTGGAATATTTGTAGCTCGGGTCGTTGTTGTAGCTTACTTGAATCTGTTCTTCGAGCATGTTGAGTTTGCATCGGACGTTTCGTTGCCAGACTAGGCAACATCTTCAGCGATTGTTGGCAAATTGACTGCTCTAAGTGGCAACAATCGCTGAAGATGTTGCCTGGTCTGGCAACGGAACGTCCGTTGCAAACTCAACAAGCTCCGAGAACAAATTCAAGTAAGCTCCACATTAGGTTTCGAAATCCGCGATCAACTTGCTAATGTTGTGGGCACTCTAAATTTCCCAATAAGTTAACGCGGGTCAAACGAGTCTCAATCAATGGATGGCAGCCAGATTTTCACGAGCTGTTTTTTTTAACTAAATGTAGTGGCGCGACACATTCCATTGACAGCCAAATTCGATTGCTCTTGATTGCTGAAATCTTTCTGCTCCAGTTAGTCTGATTTCGCGAACACGAAATACTCATATTCGACTACAGATTGAATAACATCCAATATTTAGAAACGTGAACCTTAGAAGGTTAGTCCAGTCCAACACGAGCATGTATCACTTTATTGTTTTACGTAAATGTATCCAAATCATTCTAGAATGTTGAGCTACACCGCAATGCGATCATTGATTATTGTGTGGCAACGTTATGAACCAATCCACATGGAACACGTGAAACATAATATTAATAATAATAATAATAATGATAATAAAATCAATAATAATAACAATAATAATAACAACAATAATACTATTAATAATAATAATATTATTACTAATAATAATAATGATATTACTACTACTAATAATATTAAAAATAATAACAATAGTAATAATATTAACAACAATAATAATAATATTAATAATAATAATCATAATATTAATAATAATGATCATAATACTACTACTAATAATAATAATGATAATGATAAAAATAAAAATAAAAATTATAATAATAATAAAATTACTAATTTGTTGAAGAAACACCAACAAGGACTAAACAAGCTCAAGAAGGCGAACACTTGGAATAGTTACACCATCACCCGTAAGAACTATGTACGGTAATAAAAAAGTACGTTTTCGACCGTCAAATTAAAAAAGAAATAAATGATACCGATTTTCTTACACATACGTTGATCTTGAATGAAGATAGACGAGTAATGCACGCCGTTTTCTCTATAGACTGATTATATAGTTTCTTCAGACAAATGGCGTTCAAAGGCAGGAAGGAATAGTTAAGTGAACAGATGGACACAGCAAAGTATTCGATTATTTTTAAAGTGATTCTGGTATTGAAGAACATTGCTATATTTTCCCGGGTAACGATGTTTCACCGTTTGAAACAAACGTTATTGTTTTTTACCAAGATTTAGTTTGCGCTTCACCAGAAGTTGCACGCATGAATAGGTTTGCGAAAATATGTTCAACATTCGTTCAGCTACGAACAGTATACGTTCTCTCAAGCGTGGTTTGCTAACGCTTACAGCATCAGTAGATTCCCATTATACATATCCATCTAACAAAAATGTCAACTACAAAACGCGAAGGCGGTGCAAAATTAGAAAGCCAGCTCACGTTCCAATCAATAGTGAACGCAGTCCAATAATGAAGCCGACAACAGCACTTCATTGTAAAATATTGAGCGCGGAGCAATCCGCTGCGGTGATTAATACCGTAAGACCACCTCGATAACAAGTACCAATTATTCACAAATTGCCTTCAGATAATTTCTGGTTTAGAATGGACATGTCACATTGGTGTAGGACATTTCTAGCATCAGTTTAGCGCACTTTTCACTTCATATTTGTTTGCATAGAGATATACTTTGTTTGATAAAACTTTAGTCCACCCTAGTTCGCGCAATGCAATACAGTAGTGATGGGGAATAATTTTGTAACAAGATGTCAGTGAATTACCCATATTCGGAATCCAGATAATCGTATTTGAAGTGTGTGGCAATATTGTGGAATCTCATAGTCTGAACTTGCATTGAAAATAAAGCCGTTTGTTGTATTTAGGGACATGTTATCGAATGTTTACTGTTAATTAAGTAGTAACAACTGGCCGTATCAAACCTGGGCGCCATTAGCCGAACCGTGGTGATATGTGCTGAGGATTTTGGAACTTACTAATAAGATGTAACTAGTGAATGTATAATAGCTTTAAAGAGAAACAGTAGAATGAATCATCAATCTTGATTTCTTTCTTGTTAATCCAAGAAACTAAGCATATTCCTCTGTTGTTAACTTCTCTGGCACCGTGCAAATCGATATTGCTTTTGTCTGCTTACAAAGCGATTATTTTTATTCTTTATATTGTTTACATCGTAGTTCGTCGAAACGTACGCGTAATTCACGAACAATATTGTTTCTCATTCTCGTGTTCATTCACTTTCCTGAATCATAGTTATCCTACAACAGGGATTCAAACATGTTTTGTGATTTCTCATGAAAAGTTACTTCATTCCGACGCAATTCGATGGATGGATGGATGTATTAACACAAGTTCAATTAACACCAGAAAAATACTCAGGGTTGATCCTACAATACATTTACCGCTCCCAATCCGAAACAAACAAACTAGAAATTCGATAATAAAATTTGTAGTCCATCAGTCGTTAACAAAATGGTGGTGATTATATATAATCTAATTTTTTATAACCAAACGGTATATGAGAATAATTGTACAGAAAACATACTAGGCAACATACATGATTCTTTGTGATGATCGCGCATTATTCACAATTTTAAGTAATCTAGACAAAATAGATGCGTGGTTACTTGACTGATAATTTGAAAAGAAGTCGATTTGAATATGTTTAGAATGGATCATGTATTCGTAATTTAGAGACATTTGAACGTCATCGGTTAGAGCAGTTTTTGGTAAAGCTTGACTGGTGACACAGACGCTTCGTCATACCAAGGGTGATAGTCTGGACAGGGAACATGGCTAAGTGGTAAACAACCCACCAAAACTGATTTGACCTTACCGACAAACAGCCTATAGTACGCCTAGGGCGTATAACGTAGGCATGACAAGGATCAGTCGTCGATTTGCATAATATGGTGTGTATCCACATCAATCGAATACAAGTGAACACGGTTAAGTTTGGTTGATACTGTGGCCCAAATGCGTAAAAGTATATAACTAAGAGTTAAGGATAAACAATCTTTCAAGAAAGAGAAAATATCCAATTAACTGATAGGTATAACAATGTATATGAACTGTTTACATTCGCATTAGTGCTGAGCGCCAGTTTGTGAAGATTTATGCCACATCAAACTTAGCGACTGTCACTCTACCTACCTTAACATTTTGGACCAGCTCCGCATGTAGACATTCGCCATACGGTAGAAACACGTTCAAACTTTCCAGCTCGACGCTGTGGCCTGTAACTGAAACGTGCTCCGCCAATGCTGAATCACAAATAACGGATCGATATTCTATTGCATGCCGTTGCTGTATTCAGATACAACTTTTGGTGTACTCTGATACCCTGGAAGTATGCCAAATATAAATACAAGAACAGTCCTCAAATTTTATTATGTAGATGCTGTTCCTAACGATCCATACACTCGTCTTATCCTTGAAATACTTCAAGGCCAAACAGATAGTTCCACCTGTCTTATATTTTATATGTATGGACGATCAATTCAAGATTCTGCGTATCGCTTTAGATCTGAGTTTAGCATACGTTATACAAAACTGTGTCTAGCCAGAAATGTAATGAAAAATGTTTTTGACCGATCGGGGAAACATAATCATGAAAAAAGAAAGTTTGTAATGAATCAGTGAGATTAGTTTATTGGTAACGTTTGAGTACAATAACGCTCGACAAGGATGAGAAGATGGTTAGCTGCGATGTATGCGCCTCGTTTAAGAATGTGGACACCACGAGCGTTCTAGAATTAGCAAAAAATGCACTTAATTCAGACGAGAAATTGACAGATTGTACAAAATTGAGTGTCCACCAAATCGTCAACTTTATAGCTATTTGTCTGAATATGAACCACTTCTTGTTTAATGGACAGTTATACATGCAAAAGGAATGTTTAGCGATGGGTTTATGTCGTTATGGCGTTATGTCGATGATGCATTCGTCATCATGAAACGTGACAGATTGGAAGTAGTCCATAGTTACCTTAACAACTTGGATCCCAAAATCCAAATTAAAAAGGAGACTGAGTCGACAGAAGGGACACTTTCATTCTTGAACTGTCTCCTGCGAAAGCAGAATGGTAAAATATGCACTAAGGTCTATTTTAAGCCAATCGACACAGATGCGGTTTCGCGGTACCCATCAGCGCACACCCGAAATGTATTTAATTCAGTTACGAAATCTCTGTTATACAAAGTTGAACGCTTGTGCAGCGATGCAACCGATAAAAAGCGAGCGTATCAAGAAGTTAGTCGTCGACTTGCTGATCATGGTTACCCTAAGAGCCTAATTAAACGTCAACTGAAACAGGTTAAATATCCAGCACCCAAAACGGAAAAAGCTTGGCGTGCAACAGTTTCTATACCTTACGTTAAGGAAGCGTCAGTGGGAATAAGTCGAATATTGAATAACGCAGGTATACGAGTAACGTATAAAAAGGGTAGAACGCCCCGTTCATTGTTAATGCATCTCAAGAATAAAACACTTTCAGGCTGCTTACTTACTTACTTTTACTTTTGTGCGACTGGCTCCACGGGTGGATTAGCTGGCTTCATTGATGTCTCGGATCACTCCAACCCATGCACGTCGATCGGAGGCGAGATTGTTGCAGATCGTGATCCAGTCTTGTTCGCATCTGCGAAATCCGTAGACGGTACGCAGACCCAGGGTGTCTACGTCCTCTTTCACAGTTGACAACCAGGTTTTCACTTGGCCACATTGCCGCCGACGCCAGGTGCGAACGGGTTTGGGGTCGATGACGAGTTTTGGAAGTGCTGTGTCTGTCTTTCGGAGGACGTGGCCAAACCATTGCAGCCTTCGCCGTTGTATGTGAGCGGAAAGTGGAGATAGTCCGCTGCAACGCTCTCGTACGGCTGCGTTAGATACTCGGTCAGTATATCGGATGCCCAAGATTACCCTGAGGCACCAATGGTCGAACACTTCTAATGTGCGTACATCCTGTGACCTTAAAGGCCATGTCTCGCATCCGTAAAGCAGTACAGGGCGGATCGCTGCTTGATAAACACGCGTCTTAATTTTTAGGCTGATCCCGGGCTTGCGCCAAAGGGTGCCCTTCAACTGCAAAAACGCATTACGAGCACGATCGACCCTTAACTTCACTTCATCTTTCGCCTGACCATTGGGCAATATACTTGAGCCGAGGTATTTGAAGACTGGAACGTATTCAATCGGACAACCCTGGACGCGAAGTGGCTGGATGCCTGGTGTGTCGGTATAAAAAATGCCTTGGTTTTAGCCGCGTTTATCTCAAGACCGACTTTCGCGGCAGTGGCACTAATGCGGTCTAAAACGCTTTGCAGCATTTCGGTATTGTCGCCCAGAACGACTATATCGTCAGCGTAGTCAAGGTCGGAAATCCATAGATCCGTTGAAATTTGCACCCCTTGATAGTCTGTTAACGCCTGGTTCATTATCCAGTCTACGACATAGCTAAACATAGACGGCGATAGCGAACAACCTTGCCTGACTGCTGTGTGCGAGTTAAATTCACGCGATTCTTCATCGTAGACACGAACCCGTGCCCTTGTAGAGCTGTAATAGGCTCTGATTAGGTTGACGAGCCCTAATGGAACCCCATCCGATAGCATGATGTCCCATAAACAACCACGGTCTACGGAGTCGAAGGCGGCGCGAAAGTCAATAAAGGAAGCTATCGTATGCTGTTGATACCGTGCACGGTGCTCGAGGATCCTGCGTAAAGTAAAAATTCGATCTACGCAACCCCTCCCATGGCGAAATCCATCTTGGTTATCTCTGGTGCGCAGATTTCTTTCGGCGAAGAAACAATGAAGCACGAGCGTTGCAAACACAATAGCAGCGGTGTCGATTAGAGTTATTCCGCGGTAATTGGAACACACATTTATCTCCACGTTTCGGCAGTGGTAGAATGATAGACATCTGCCAGTCTGATGGGGCTGCGCAATGAATTGATTACATAAAATCAACTGCAAGGGTTGTTTGGGAGTTTATATCGGGCAAACATCCAAAGAACTCAGTACTAGGATAGATGAACTTAAAAATCGGATCGGTAAGCAGCCACGCATTTCCAGTGAATATCAAACACTGATAAGAGATTAAGAAATAGCTGGACACGTGCTGGACACATATCAAAGCGTTGATCTTGATAACGTTGAAGTGATAAGGAGAGGAATGAAACCATACATGGAACGACTTCACGCTGAGGCGGTTGAGATAACAAAGGCAGGTAAGAATGCAGTCAATAAGGAGGACGAAGCTGATATCTCCACAATCTGGCGTCCGGTCCTGCAGCAGATAAACATTGACGTGCGTAACCCCTAGTGTGCTTACCGAATACGCAATCGAGCTGATCTGTCAGCAGATGTCATTCACACCTGCCAAGACTAAGACAATTAAGGGATTATATGGCACGTAGGGGTGGTGATGCGTCAGTTGATGTTGAACGCGCCTGTCCTTCTTAACGAGCGCAGATCCCACCATCGAGTATGCAGTTCTTAACCAGCTTTTGATTGTTCAGGTGAATAAAATTTAAGCTTGATCTCTGTTCGTACTGACACAGTTGGTCCGACAAAGTGTCTAGCCAATTTGTCAGCGATTTCTCGACGGGTATTTTGCCCACTTCAATTGGCGTTATACTAATCTTTTTGGATAACCGTGATCTATGAGACGTTGAGTAGCTTCACAATGAGTCAGCTTTCTTTCTGTTAAGTCAAGAACATGTGTTCTATCTTACAGAAAATGGAACAAGCTATGTACCTGAAGAAATGCGTTGTATGAGTGGAGGTGCTTAGTAGTACAGCATCTGTATCGATTGTCAGTTATAGATAATTATTTACTCAAACGCAGGTGGAACACAGAGTCAACCGAACTTGATTCTGTTTATGTTTAATGGATTGATGTGCATGCACGCTTTATTAGGCAAATCGACCACTGATCCCGATCATGCCTACGTGAGTTGACACACACTAGGCTTAGTATAGACTGCTTAAATGTAAGGTAAAGCCAGTGTTGTTGGGTTGACTCCTACTTAGTCGTGTTTCATATCCTGTCTATCAGTCTTGGTCTGACGTAGATTCTATGTTAAAAGTGAAATGCTACGCAAAACATGCGTGAACCGATTACACTCAAATCTCTTTGCATCGTGATAAAAAGTTTTTGGAACAAGATTTGAGTGTCGTACGAAATACCGTGTTTTATTTCAAAAGAATAGACCCATCTACACTTTATATCATTGGTCGAATAATTAGTTTAACTGACGTAGAATTATGCATTTTTGAAAATTAAAAATATATTGAGGAACTCAATTAGAATGGCTTATCTAGTAATTTTAATGCAGCATGGTTATATAAATCTTTGATTCGGAAGAATTAGTAGGATAGATCGAGAATTTCTTAGTGTACAAATGCAAAACTATTTCATGTGTTTTCGTAGCAAAATAACTGTATATTCGGATTCTTGATGAGTTTTGTCAACTTACTGGTATCAGTATAAGCGTAATTACGAGGCTATCTATTTCTTAAGTGAAATAACAAAGTGACTTTGACAAAATCACTGAAGAGAAGAAAGCACTTAGAGTTTTATTCGAAAGATATTTCGGAAATAAATGTTAATTGATAAAATAATATGCTGCCATATGTAGAGACGCCAAAAGTTTTGCGAGACCTATTTCAGAACTTCTGGGATACTGGGCAGACAACGGACGCCTGGCGCTCCGGTACTATAATCAAACTTCCCAAGAAAGGTGACTTGAGTTACTACACCGATTGGCGAGGTATTACGCTTATATCAGTCACGAGCAAAGTATTCAACCGCATCATTCTCCGACGTATCTCCTTGCTGTTGAATCTATTTCACGACAAGAACAAGTCGGTTCCAGGAGAGGAAAATCTTGCATTGACCAAATCTTTGTCCTCCGTCAGATCCTTGAGCAGAAACATGAATGAGTGTCCTACATCGACTTCCAGAAGGCCTTCGATAGCGTTCACCGACCAGTGTTATGGAAAATCTTCCGTTATTATAGTATACCATCAAAGATAGTAAATCTCATCAAAGCCTTTTATGAGAAGTTTGAATGCCAAGTCGCTCACAATGAAATGCTCGCTAAGAAGTTTGAGGTTCGTACGGGAGTGAGGCAAGGATGTATCCTCTCACTGATACTCTTCTCCCTAACAATAGACTGGATTATGAGACGGGTGACCGTTGGCAGGGCAGCAGGCATTCCATGGACCACAGCGAGACCGATTGAAGACCTGGACCATGCGGATGATGTTGCTTTCTTGGCATGCAAGATCAGTGACATCCAGAACAAGAGCGATCGACTATCGGCAAATGGCAAGGCGGTGGGTTTAGAAATTAACGCTGGCAAATCGGAGGTAATGCGGAAGAATGTTCCGGAGCAACCACCAGTGTCCGTGGACGGTCAACTGCTCAGTGAGGTTACAGATACAGTCTACCTTGGGAGCAAAGTGACTGGAAATGGTGACTGTGAATATGAGGAGAAGGATCGGGAAGGCGAACCAAGCATTCTGCGTGCTGAATTCCATTTGGAAATCCTCGGCTTTCAGCATTAACACGAAAATCAGACTCTTCAAGAGCAACCTACTAAGTGCTTGAGAATAATTATACAGATTTTTTGGCCACACACCATTTCGAATGAAGAGCTCCTGCGAAGAACCGGTCTGGAGGTATCTACACGATGACTTCGATTAGAGGGTTTGCATACAAAGTAGAAAAAGACTAAACGATTAAAATATATATAGTCGATTTGTCAACGATTCTTTTAAATACAACCAAGTTAACCTGCATTAATAAGTTTAATGTAAGCTCTGCTTCACGTAGTAAAACAACTTAAACTTTGTCAATACGAATTCACAAGCATGGAATTTGTTCTTTATATTAGTGACTACTCATCAGTAGCAAGTCCTTCAAAATATTACCAAAGTTGATCAGAACGGTTTATAATGTAACATATGACTCGTGTTTCGCTCTTATTTGATCTCATCATCAGTTAATATCCCGAAACATTTAGTCACCATTTGATCACGATCTATCTGAGTGATAAGAAAAGTATTTTTACGCTCCCCTACAGCTTGCTCATCTTATGACATATGAAATGATAAATGTCTTAGATATCGCGTGAGAAAAGTAAACGGTACATTGATATATCCCTTTTGGGACGAGAGAATACCAAGATGTTAGCCACGCCACGCATGTTTTTATGGCTCAGATCAACCGGAGTCTCATCGCAAGAAAGTTTCTGATATAGGTTACAGCATTGCATTATGAAACGAACATTGCTGTATTAAATACGAATAGATTTTTCGTTCATTAATCGGTCGTTGCTCATAATGAACTCAAAAATTTCTGTTGAACAAAAAGATATTATTGTAATAGCATCACGATTTCTAATCCATATGCAAGTATTGATTTACCTAGATTTAATTCGTGTTTTCAACGACATATCTGTTAGTGCACCCAGTCGCCAGAATTACTCGCGACTGAATAACTCGTTACTTAACAAAAATTTGCTTAACAACAATGAAGGTTTGCTCACAAAGAAATCACGATGGTTGTATTCAGCACAACAGGGTCATTACACCCTGTTCTCGCAGCACAGAATATCAATACGTTGCCCACACGGAACATGAATGCATAGGGCACAAAATACGATTATGCTATTTGGTTAACAAACTTTGACCGATCAAATATTTTGAGCCAACTATCATTACACGAAACGTCGGTTTATCTTAGCAACTGGTCACACTTTCTACATTTTAACGTGTATTGGCAGAAAAAAATTCTGCTTGGTAATCTTGGTCATGCTCCCTTTGAAATGATAATTTCATTCCTAATAACGGCACACAAAGCGTGGGTTTCATATGTTAACTAAACGACATGATATGTGAGGGGTCGTTCATGAGGATGCTCCCGCTCCCGACTTCGCTCTCACGAATGTCATTAATTGCTCGTTGATTCGAGCATATTACAGTGAAAATATGCTCACTCAAACAGTGACAATTTCGTAAACCTACGCAAGTGTCACAAAGTTCGCGAATATTTATACATTGCGTTGATGTGTTATTTCCCTGAGAAAATCAACTTAACATTTTGCACTGGTCATGATATGTTTCCTAATGCTGCTCAAATGTGCCAGTCTGAAGAAATATCCATGAATGCCTAATTGCAATCGATAAAATGGTGAACGGTTGCAAATGCCGTAAGACGTGTGACTATAATCGTGATCGTCAGTGGTTCCAGCCCAATCCGAGACAAAGGTTAGAGACTCTGCTGATGAACTCAAATAAGAGCGGAACTCGAGTCCATGGCTTCTATTGTTTACAATCGTGATCAAATTTGTGAGTATTTCGATGGACTCGGTATTGAAAAGCATTCACAAACATAACGAATGAACTTTAAAAATACGCTAACAAGAAGTGTTTTCTTTTTTATGTACAATCTAACGTTCTGGCGTTCAGTATTTTATACTGTGAATCGTAACTTAACATAATATTGTCGCAAGTCTATTACAGATCGATGTTTACTAAAACAACTTAGTGAAATTGTTCCATCAGAGCATTAAGACGATGTTTATCTGGACGGAGTACATTAGAAGAAATACGGTATCCAACGCAGTCGATTTCATCAACAGAAATGGTGCGTTTCACATTATAATACTTGTCATAGCAAAGCAGGCCTTGCTCATGAACATAACTATCAGCGCATGAAAAAATATTCGATTTTCATCAACTTCAACACCTAAGATAACCTAAACAATACTGTTCATCATATCTCGTAATGCAGTTGGTGAACCTCATAATCCAAAGCGAAGAAAGTTATAGCGATATAATCAGAATGATGTGTTAATTGTTATAGCTTCACTTGATGCTTCATAGATTGTTATCTCTAAATAGACTTACTTTGGATCAATTTACGGTAAAACAGGTGAACCGTGTAAACGAATTAAGATAGCCTCGTGCTTTCCATCACTAGAAATTCACTACATCATACACCTTGCGCAATGAAGCGACGTCAACTAAACATAGAAAAATTAGTCATTTTTAAATGACCATGTTCTATTTTAATACCGCTTAGATGCGATGCAACCTAAAGAGTTAGTTTTGCGATAGCATGGATGTCTTCATTTGATTAAGAAGGTGTAGTTGAGAAGGAAATATCAAACTTGACTGATCTCAGCATCTTTAAACCTAGAATAGGTGAACCAGATCTTACCACGATAAATGAAAACATAAATGGTTATGTTGTACAGTATGTGACTGGAAGAGAGTAAACTCCAAAAACGGAGACAGAATGTTATTTAGCAAAGTAAATCGAAACATCAGATTGATGAATACCAACACCCAGGGAAAACTATTGAAGTCATTTAGTGATATTAGGGATTCAACACTTCCGGTATCAAAAATATAAATTCTTGTAAATCACAATTACTAGAATTACCAATTTATTGTGGTGCTCACATAAGCGTCACGAGCGCTTGGCCAGGAATCACATGATGATTCTGTATTTGAACATCGTGGTTCTTCATATGGAACCTATATAACGGTGGCATACAAGTTTAACTTTGATTACCGCTTTTCCACTGTTTCAAGGCTCACTAAACCTGATCTTACTGCCTCCACCCGATGACGGCAAACAGCTAAAAGCAGGTAGTGGTGTGTAAAGGATAAGGATGAAAGCACCACAATCCATTGGTCTTTTATATGCGCCTCGAGCGCTTGGCCAGGAATCACTTTGTGATTCTGTATTTGAACATTGTGTTTCTTTTAAGAACCCTATATGACAGTGACGTTTACGAGTAGAAGAAATAGTGAATAGTAAGATTGGTAGAGATAATAGAGATGTGCATTATCAGGTGTTCACCTAACTCGCAAAAAAGTAGTGCAATACCATTTTTATATTTGCCGTCATCAGGTAGATTCAGTAAGATCAAATTCCGTGAGTCTTGAAACAAAGGTAATGTGATAAATCAAGTTATACCTGTATCTCACTGTTGAATAACGTTCTTACAAAGAACCACACATTTCAAATACAGAATCACTGTGATTCCTTGCCAAGCAGTCGAGGTGCTTATAATTAAAGCTACGATTAAGATGAAAATGTTAAGCGAGCATCATGTTTTAGAGCAATGCATTTATTGACTTGGTATCTCGGAAATGTCCATCTGATTGGATCAACCCCAAACGAAATTATTTCATTTGAAAAATACATTTTTCATTGAATGAATTTCTAACAGTATAATTTTTTAATTTTCACCATTTTACACGAGATATTGCTCCGAAATCACAACAAAAAGCACAATTTTATTCACCACATAAATTCCCGAAATCGATAGTCACAAACCCTAATCACTGGCTTCATACTTTCACACCACTACGCAGCTTTGTGCACTGAAGCATTGTGGGTGACCTCAAAACCACAAGAATTTGCGTTTTTTTGAGTTTGTCCATTGATCGTCCACATATTTTATTTGGTTTGACGACGACTCGTAAACAGATTCTTCTTCTATGGCGTGAACAACAATCCTTGTGTTTTTGAAAAACAATTTTCTAATTTCCGCAATATGCGGTGTGGTTATTCGAAAAGAACGCTGCTGGTTGGTCACTTGTTGCTGCTAAACTATCTATTTTTGCCAAATGATCAATTTTACTTGAAAAATCATATGTATCATGATAGCACGCTTTTACAAAGAAAACTCGGATATTTTGTGCTAAAAGAAAATTCAGTTCAAAAAACACCACGGATTGACCAGTTAAATGTATTAAAAGCATATAAGGCTGAGAATGTTGATTGGGTCCGCTACATAATGTATGATTTGACATATATGGATTTTTAAAATATTTGAGACCGATCGGGAGTCCATAATCATGATAAGAAAGTTTGTAATTAATCGGTTAGAGCAGGCGTTTCGGTAACGTTTCGCTTATGAACACAGATGCTTCGTCAAACCAAGGTGTCGGTTTAGGTTTAAATGACATTTTCATAACTAATCCAGAGTTCTCTAAGATAAACAGGCGTGATCAAGACAATTGAACACACCCTAAATGCTGCGCTAATCCCTAAATTGTTTAATTGTTGTGCAGGTCCGAACAGCGTCCGCTGACCCATTGCTAACGTAATCCATGTGCACATTAGATGTTATGCACGTTAATCATTATCCGCTGCAGAACCGATTGTTGTTATATCTGCCTCATCCATTTTTTCAACTCATTCACCTTAGCCTTTGTTATTTCAACTACTTTAGCGTAAAGTATTTCCCAATAAGATTTCACATCACGTCTTATCACTTCCACGTTATCAAGATCTACGCTGCGACATGTGTCTAGCACTTGTTCATCGAGGGCAGAATCCCGAATCAGTGACTGATATTCACTTTGATTGCGGGGTTGTTTTATTACGCGTTCCCTATGTTCGTTTATCCTAGTGCAAAGTTCTCAAGACGTTTTCTCAATGTAAAAACCCGCGCAACTCGCAAAGCCTAAAAGAGACTTATTTTGAGATATATTAATACGAAACGGAATTTTCTAGCTCTCTTATATGACACTCTAATACCTGCGTTATTAAAGATTTAACGTCTTTCTTCTGAGACCCTTTTGACATACGGTAAAGTTACCGTAGCTCGCTTACTTTTTCCGTTTTCGGTTGCGGATGTTTAACTCGGTGTAATTAGCGATTAATTAAGCTCTCGATGTAACCATGATCTGCATGTCGACGACTGCCTTCTTTGTCAGCTCATCAGCAGTGCATATCCTCCGCTTCGGGTGGGATTCGAACCCGCGGCCATCAAATGTGCCAGTCTGGAGAAAGATTCATAAAAGCTTAATTGCGATCGTTCAAACGGTGAACATTAACCCAGGTCGTAAGGCGTGGGTCTACAATGGTGATGGTCGGGGGTTCGAATCCCACCCGAAGCGGAGAATATGCACTGCTGATGAGCTCAAATCAGAGCGAACCTCGAGTCTAATTCTTCCATTATGGACCGTCGTGATCAACTTTGTGAATAGTTCGATGGGTCTGGCACGGATAAGTGGTCACAATTATAGTGTTTATTTTTTCTTATACTAAGTGACATCTAAAAGGGAAGTTCGTTATTCATGTTAGTTTAAACGACAAATTGCATTACCAAGTGAAACATGTAATGGATTAATTTTTCCATATGGTGCAATTCATTTATTCCAGGAATTAAAGAAGACATATTTGCTTGTGACCAACAGTATGATGTGGACTGATCTCACCTGATTAGGGCACTGTTCACAACTGACTTTGCACGCTCAGGAATTTTAATGTCATCAACAAGCTTTATCAACATACACCAAATGTCCTCAATTATATTATTCGTATACTCCGCAAAGAGCTAAATTGTCCATGCACAGAACCATGAGGAATTTCGCTTGTGACATTTATTCTTGTAGAAAGTGTAGTGCCATGGCAAACTAAAGTGTTATGCACCAACATAATCACTTTACAAATTAAACTTAAAAAAATCATGATTGTTTAGATCGAATGCTTCGAAAATATCTATGTTGCACGCATGGATACGATCACATTCATCTAGTGCCTTCGACCAACTTTCTAAAGGCGTGAGGAAATTCTCGGATCGGATCAAATTCTCCGAAACGATGCTACGCTGGATTCAAAATATTTTTTTTCAATTCTGACATTCGCTGTTGTGTGAGACATGCTTAACCATGAAAACACACTCTCTTTCTTTTCGCTAAATTCAAATCGTCTGACTCACCCATGACAACGAACTTCTTTTGGTCTTGTTATGCATTCACCTACGTGTCAGTTGTTTTTTTTCCTTCGCTTTACCGACCTCAGCAACCCACTTCTTTCCTGGGCTAATCTGAACCTTCATATTTCGAGTTTGTTGGCGTCCTATAAATACAAACCATGTCGACAATCACTACATACTGGACATTTGACCTTGGATTTCTGCTCAGCGTTTGTTTTCACGCCTTATTTTGTTTCCTGACCGTCTGTTATAAACAAAGCATCGATTGATAGAACTCAACGACTCTCTCTGCGACATCATTTGCTTCATAATAACAATTTGGCGACGGGGTAATTCAACATTTCAAATAAAAGTGATTAATCTACGTAATTATACTCACTTGAACTCCCGCTTGATGCGAAACAATCTGGATAAGGCTAATCAAGCGATGCAAACCTCTATCGGGTGATGCCCTGACCGCGACAATCCGCGAAAGCTGAGACTAACGTCACATTCTTCACTTGGTTTTGGTTATATGATGACGTATTTCGTGTCGACCACAGTGGTGTGAAAGACAACGCAAACGTGCTACTACTGCTACGGAAAATGGTTGCAACAGTTGTTGTTGTTGGCCTCTTCGACCATGGATGTACATCACAAGCGCAGGTTGATCTCATGCTCCGCAGCTTTTCGAATGACTAAACAGTCCGATTCGATTGGCACAATGTCTCATGCAGAGCTAGCAGCAATAGGCACTACTCCTCTAATCGCCGTCATTTGCATACAGGCGGCGTAATCTGCGGTCAGCAAAAAGTGTTCTTAAATAGCTTGTTTATCTTGGCATCTCGCATATCTTGTGGGGCAGCAATAGATAAAGAGCCCTATTAATGTAGCTCTACGTTAGTCGACGTGACCAGGCGGAATTCCGTCGTCACCAGGTGCCTTCTCACTCGGTGAGCTGTCGATCGCGTTGTTATCTCACTAAGATTGGACAAAGTGTCTAAGATTTCAAGGGTTGGTAAACCCTCAACATTTTCAAGTGCATGTATTGAAACCGAGCTGTCCCCAAAGTACAGAGTAAATATGTGCTCGACGAATATTTCCTTCTGCTGAGCATTTTCAACAAACTGTTAACAGAGAGTGGGATATTGTGAGCTGTTTCAAGTTTTTTGGACGAATGACTATTTCGATCAAATCACGCATACAGTGAAGATTACCAGTATCCATATTTTTTCGATACCGAGGCTAATTTATGTATGCGCAATGGATGTAGCAGAATCGGAAGAATACTACAATTTTATTCTTTCAATTAAACCACACAAGCTCACTTTCAAAGAGACAGTCATTTCCATGCGACAATGTTTTTGAAATCAGTCATGGCTGTTTAGTATTCGATGCCGCTCCATCAATGTGGTATTGGACGAATCGACAGACTTTCTAACACATCTCTGGAGCTTTAATCGAGAATGCGAAGTTTTCTAACTACGGTCATCAATTTAAGTGCCTGTTTCCTTCATCAGTTTGAAATCACTACGTTTTGCGCGTTTTGTGAGCACAACACTGCTACATCAACTTGAGCAATACGCATTCATGATGCTCCAAACGATTCGAGACAAGCATCAACGGTTGATGCATATCCAACAAGATTCATTCGAGTGAAATCAAACGCTCACGGCTTCACTAACATTTACGCTGCCCATTAACCGATCTGCTGTCCAAATACAAACCTATCTGCCAAGCCATCGTCTGCGCCAGAGTCCATCCGATCCTCTTAAGTATCGAAGCCTCATAAGCATTGCCAGCATTCCGGAGCACAGCATTTTCATCAAAAATGCACAAAAAGAAGAAATCATTGATTGCAATGCGGACTATTCGACATTGAGAATGGCGTTGGCACAAAATATACCGTTGAAGCCATACCGGGAAATCGCAAGCAAACATTGCTCTATAGATTGAAACAACAGCCAGATACATACCTAAGACCTCTCTATCTAAGCAAACGGTGCTGTTAAAACGTGTCTTTAAAGGAAAACGCAGAAAACGAAAATCCACCGGCCACACAGATGGTCCGATCCCAGCAATTGGGAATGAATATGTTCACTAAAGAATTCATTTCGATTGCCAACATTACTGATTAAGCGCCCAGCCGACCACACTCGGATGCCATCAAAACACTGTATGTCAAATCGGAGGAAATCGAAAGAACATCACATCACACATCACATCAGAGAACAGAAATTTGGTAATTCCTGCCACGGATTTTATTTATGAAAATCCACCTGAGCATTATCGAAGGACCATAGTGCAAGTTTCATGCCCGTTTTGAAATTACACCAATACGTGGAGAGAATGTGAAAACGGAAATATAATATTAACAGTAAGATCAGGATCCGCGTGCGCTTGAAACAGTGGAGAAATGGTGAACGAGGAGCGCTTGTATGCCACTGTTGGATAAGGACGGTACGACCAACCTGTTCAATCACATGTGTCCAAACACACAAGCGCATGCGGATCCTGATCTTATTGTCCCTACCTGATGAGTGCAAACAGCACGAAACCGGTCGCGGGCTGTGTGTGACGGAAAAGCATGCAAATGAATATTTTGTTTCATGGTTATGAGTTTTGCTCCATTAAACATGTGTTTGGACACATGTGATTGAACAGGTTGGTCGTACCAGCCTTATTCAACAGTAGCATACATTCGCTCCTTGTTTACCATTCCTCCGCTGTTTCAAGCTCATGTGGATCCTGATCTTACTGTCCCTACCTGATGAGTGCAAAGATCCCGAAACCGGTCGTGGGGTGTGTGTGACGAAAAAGCATTCAAATAAATATTTCGGAAATATAATATTTTATGTTGAAATCATACATTTGATTGCTCTAATATTTCCACATTTCGATCAGAACCGTTGTCTTTAGTTTCATGTTGGAAGTGCTGGTCAATTGTGCTTTGTTGTTAATTGCATCTCGCAAATGTCTGAAAATCAAGTGACACCAATATCTAACTCATTTTTAATGAGCAAGAGAAAATTTACAAATTTTCTCATTTAACTGCGCGCCACCTAATCTCTGCGATGCTCTGCCGAGCATGTAGGATTAGTGTTACATTTTATTTCAACGAGAATGATTTAATTGAAATTACCTACTCATTTCCCTTTTTATAGAAAAGATGTAGGATGCATAGGAGGTTTTTCACATGATAATGATGTCTGCTCTTACAAAGCTGTATAAAGTACCTCTGTTTTGTTATTATCCATCCATAATATGATTCAGTCAAGTCTAATACTCCATGTGTAAAATCATTCAGCTTTTGATTGGTACTTGTGGAAAGGATTAAGTTTTCGCAGCTATACTGAAAGCAATCGGTATGCATGAACTGTATACAAACTTTTCTCTCGTGACGGTAGGCTTCCAGTTGCTTCAGAAACAGGAATTACATCGATGAAAGATTACACTTGTTATTTCATCTTGTTCAACAATTTCCAGAGGTTATCCTCAAAAGTTAACTGAAGGGATGTCAAGTACTTTATTGGTTAAATCTGACTATTTAAAAGAATGATGATTGTAGTTGATACGTTGTCTTTATCAAGAAGTTTATTCATCTTGATGAAGACTGCTAGATTGAAAACTTCGCATACAGACGAAACACAACCAACTAACAGATAAAGCCGCTTTTATGAGCTAGCAATTATAGCTCCGTCTCCAGCCAACAGGAGTTCAATTTTGGAAGTATCATATACAGTGGCTTGGCTCTATATTTTTCTCTTGTACTCTTCCTAGAATCAAGGTTAATTAGCAAAGCTAACAGCGTTTGGGCAGATGATGATCAAGATTACATCCTTGTTTAACGCCGTGAAGAAAATATGATGTCTAAAGTTCAACCGTTAGAGTGGGTAGATCCTTGTATGTTACAGAAAAAACCTATTGATTTTGTTCAGACTGGAAAGCAGCCAACACGCTGGAATATTTTCACGAGCCATTCCAAGATATGATTATTTAAAGCTTCCGATATCTCAAATAAAACGATTTAATGTGTAGCAGTCTGTTTTAGACAATGCTCTTGAAAGGTGTATCAAGGAGAAAATCATGATTATGTTTGTCATTGGTTGGCGAAGTCACGTTGAGTTTGTGAGTATGCACTATGCAATAACTCATGCGGCCACAAATGGGGATCAATTTGACGACGACATTCTTCTATCAAGAAGAAGGAGAAGAAGACATTATGAACAGATTGGTTCTTTGATAATCAATGGAATTGACTCTTTCTCCCTAAATCGTAAAAAGTGTGGTGATTCTGATACTTAGAATGCATTACAAAACAGACAACCACTGCGAGCATTGAAAAATGTAACAAATTAGTTATAAAAGTTGTTCAATGGTTACGAGATAAGGTTTCAATGAATTATCTGTTACTAACATAATTCAACATTTAACTTTTATGGTTGAAAAAGCAATTAACTTTACAATAACCCCAGAACCGAAGTATAGGTACAAATTGATAGCTGTGTATAAATAAAATCAGTGGGACCCATGACTGGGATAGTTTATAAATTTTTGGGGGAAACATTAGTATTATCTCTCATGCAGTCGTCAATTCTCTATTCGAATATATCTAAACTGTTTGAATTTACCGAATCGGCATGTTGGGAATTCCACACAAAACACATACGCACCAAATAAAAATAACTGTGGCAGTTTCGTTTGGAGTGTGGCAAAAATGACCACGGATGCTGCGGGAAGTTCGTCGATGGAATAAATAATCCAGGAGTTGGGAAACTGTAGTAACGATTTTCTATGTAAGGATAAATCGCTTCGCAATCTACTTTGCGCAAGTGTTTTCAGATCCACTCGTCTGATGCGATCGATGTATGACTTATTTCCAAGACGATTGACAAGTTTGAAAGCTCTGTGATATACGCGGTCTAGAAGTAAGATATCTTTCGGAGCCATGGGTTCCAGTCTAGAAACGTGTGTATATAAGCGATCATCACGTGAGTAAAACCACACATGGGAAAACGTCCAAATATCCCGCGTAACAGCCATCCCGCAGCCAAAACGCGCATTTGCAAACGTTTTTGCAGTATGGACAATTTTTTAAACTACCGAAAAATACAAACACCTAGGTGCTTTTCTTCCATTCTGTAATCTAGGATTTGATTGACGAGCTTGTATGGGCAGGAAAAATTAGTATCGCGACTGATCTGCATGATCTTAAACTTTTACATATTCAAAGGCAGGTTGTTTTCTTATGGCTAGTCGATGAAAGCATTCAGGTCGTTTTATAGCAAAATACAGAAATCAGCATTGGTGATTCACCATCAACAAACAGAACCATCTTACTGTCATTTGGTATTGGGAAATCGTTCATTTTAATCCGGCAAATTATTGGTCCAATCAACGATCCCTGCAGAACACCGTTTGTGACATCGATTTGCTTCGTTAATAGACCATCCAAAAGATGACTTATGTTACGGTTGCTGAGGTAATCACGAATCCACTCATATAATTTTGTAACAATACCGTGTTTCTGTAGCTTGTTCAAGAGTAGATTATGATCGACTCTTTCGAAAGCTTTAGAAATCTCATGGTAGCATGCATGAATACATCAAATGCATATACAACACTCGTCCAGTCGTCCAAGTTAATCAGCAAGTTTCTTTAAAAAAAGGATTTATGTGAAATTGCGTTTGGTAACGGACAACAGTCCATTCCTTTCTAGATGTTTCACTATTTCTGCAGTTATTACTCGCTCAAAATATTTAGCAGCGTGGAGCGATTTTTGTGTTTCTTAGTGATGATTGATAATAATTTTTCAATAATGATATGAATGTATACAAAGTTATAGTTGTATGCCACCGTTGTATGAGGAGTTTAAGTGATGGGTTTGTAAGCACAACAATATATTTATATCAATGTATATGTATTCATGTGTCAAGAAACTACTTTTTGAGCAAATATACTTTTTGTTTTACTGATTTCTTTCATGATAGTTTCAATGTCCGAATTCTGCTTCATTCTTCAATATACGTATCTAAACTAGACCATTCATTCGTTTAAACATTTTAAAACCAACTAATCATTTTCCAATTAATTAGTAGGAAATTCATATAAAAGAAATTAACAATAATCTTATCACAACGAATATATCATATGAAATCGTATGCTATGGATAGCAGTGCACCATACCGACACATTGAATGTTCCATTTGAATCGTTGGATATATTAATAATTTGTCAACTAATGTGTTCAGCTCGAATACAAGAATTATAAACCCACGAAAATTCCGAATGTTCGCTTACTCGCATACCAAATATATCCCAGGTTGCAACGAAGCAATAAACTAATTATTTATTATGTTAGCCAAGTATTCTTTTGGGCGATTTCAATTCCATCCTCTGTGCAACTCATTCGTTGAAGTTGGCTCTGATAACGCTATTTTGTTCTTTATGTGTTTTAATTGATTTTGTGATTTTTCAAGTGCACATGTTCAACTCAGGAGCAACAAATTGCACTTATATTGTTGAAGTCAATTTCCGATCATTTGACGGCAGTTACGTTTGAGTGTCTTTCTTTCGATCATCATGACAATGAAACCTGTGCGCTGAAACACTGGTTCGAAAAGCCGATAACTAACTAAATAAATATCGGTTTAATTCCTTTTGAACTATGAATTTGGACGGGGCAAATTATATGATGCGATGTGAGAACTTATGCTTTAGATGAACTAAACGAGACTATATTTTCGTGGTGGTTAAGTTCATCTATTCATCGGCGTTTCAATCAACATGCATATCCGCGTTCACAGCTTTACGGTTCAGGCGATTCTGATCAATACACTGTAATATTGCGGTTCTAAACTACAAAAGAATTTAATGTACACGTATGCACACTTGAGATGAAGGATGGAATATTGTTGTTGAGATTCAGGAATTTTACTAAGCCATTCACTGGAAAATCGCGCTATTGTTTGTATATGATGCGTGGGTGTAGCACGTGCGTCAGATATTATGCTGACCTGACGATGAGTTTAAATTGTTCATTTAAAATGAGTTGAGAAGAAGATATGAGTTGAAATAGAGATACAGTGGTTTATTGGATTCCGGAAAACGATGTGACTATTAAACAAGTTATGCTTTATACCACTGTTCTTTAAGGCTGGTAGGACCAACCTGTTCAATCACATTAGCACACACTAATGTAGATAGGGTTTGAACTTATGTATATGAAAAAAGCACATTTGCATGCATTTCAATCAAACACACACACATACATCGTGACTGGTGTCGAGCTGTTTACACTCATCGTGTAGGAACTTAGGATCAGGATTGCATGGGCTTTAAACAGTGGAAGAATGACAAACTTGTTGTGCTTGTATGCCACTGTTGGATAAGTCTTGTACGACAAAATTATTCAATCACATGAGTCCATACTGATGTTGAAAGGGTTAAACCATGATCATCATTCGGATCGGATTAATTAGCGCCCGGTGTCGCTCCTTGTAGTGATTTCTAAAGTACTTGAACGATTGGTGCGCGAAAGTCTTATCAGGCACCTCGAGTGCGATTAAATTATTTCTCGGGTGGATTTAGATAAAGATACACATGCACACCACTTTAAACGATTAGACGTAAGCAGTATGGGGTTGCGTACATGCTGGTTACTTAGATATCTCTGAAGCTTCGATCGAGTTGATCACTCCTCACTGCTTCCTCAAAGCTGTAGTATGTTGGCTTCACTGGAAATCTACTAACATGGTTCAAAAGTTGCCT